>SJYX01013114.1:387516-409967 GCA_006410675.1 Oreotragus oreotragus
TTAGAACTGGATATGGAACAACAGACTGGTTCCAAATAGGAAAAAGAGTACGTCAAGGCTGTATATTGTCACCCTGCTTATTTAACTTATATGCAGAGTACATCACGAGAAACACTGAGCTGGAAGAAGCACAAGCTGGAATCAAGATTGCTGGGAGAAATATCAGTCAACTCAGATATGCAGATGACACCACCCTTATGGCAGAAAGTGAAGAAGAACTAAAAAGCCTCTTGATGAAAGTGAAAGTGGAGAGTGAAAAAGTTGGCTTAAAGCTCAACTGTGGTGTTGTAGAAGACTCTTGAGAGTCCCTTGAACTTCAAGGAGATCCAACCAGTCCATTATAAAGAAGATCAACCCTGGGATTTCTTTGGAAGGACTGATGCTAAAGCTGAAACTCTGTACTTTGGCCACCTCATGCGAAGGTTTGACTCATTGGAAAAGAAGTTAAATAAACAGAGTGACAATATACAGCCTTGACGTACTCCATCATCATCCATGTAGGTGATTCATTCTACCCTGCATCTCTGTGTCATGACCTTCCCAATTCCAGTAATGTTTTTCTCTACTTCAGTCACTGAAATTTTTAATTATGACATCTATGACTTCATAGAACTTGTCACCATCAATATTTGCTTTGCATCCAAACAGAGATCTCTAGAACACTCTGGAATGATAATACCTCCTATATTTCCATCTTCTTATGTGTAATACTTCTGTTCCATTCATTACTCATTCCCATTGACCTTATCATTTGTTTACAGTCTATCACCCTCTTCATGTTTCCAATTCTCTTATTTCCCAAATTAAAGTTCATGCCATCCTTATAATTACTTTCTTATGGGCTCAGTTTCTCAATGTCTGTTATGGATTGAATTTTTGTCTTCCCCTAAAATTCACACGTTGAAATCTTTTTTTTTTTTTTTTTTTAAATTTATTTTTATTTTATTTTTTTTGGTATTTATTTATTTTTTTACACGAACTCCCCTTAACCCCCACTCTGATGATATTGAGAGGCAGGGGCCTTTGGAAGTTGATTTAGTCATGAGAGTGAAGCCCTCATGAACAGGATTTGTGCTCTTCTAAAAGAGAGCCCAGAGTAGCTCTCTTTCTACCATGTGAATATACAAAAAGAAGTCAGAGTTTGATGGAAAGAGGGTGTGTGAGGTTCTGAAATTTGTAAGGAATGACTGGAATGGTGATTGGTGACTGATATTGAGAAAGGACTGTGGATAGAAAACTGCTGGCAGAGTCAATGAATGTTCTGATGGAGGAGGGAAAGTGTTTAGAGGCAACAACCCAAGAAATAAGAAATGTCACAACAAGGTAAAATTGTAAAAAGGAAGAAGAGAAGATTAATAAAGGCAAAAACCAATTTTAAATAAAATAAGCAAAAATGGAGTAGGAAGTATAAAAAGATGAAAAAAAGATTCTTCTATAAAGCTTCTTCGCATAAGGTGGCCGAAGTACTGGAGTTTCAGCTTCAGCACGACTGAACTGAAATGAACTGATAAAACTTCTAAATTAAACCAGTGGCAAAAATAATTAAGGAAAAAGATAAAATAGGACGAAAGTAGGGATGAGGAACCAAATATAGTCATGGTTCTAGAGCAGGATAAAAGAGTAATAAGAAAATATTATGTGTAACTCTTTGGAAATAATTTTTAAAAATCTAGTGGGCATGCATGATGTCAGCAAAATATCAACTAAAATTGACAAGAAAGCAAGTAGAAAACTTGAGTTGATTAGTTGCCATTTAAATTTGTGTAAGATCATGATATATCATTGAAAGAAAAGCAACAGATTCAGGAGGTTTTATAGCAAATTTATATACCTCTTAAAGAAGAGTAGATTTCTTAACTGTTTAAAACATTTCAATTATAGAAAAAGAAGGAAAGTTCAAAGATTTATTTTATAAAGTTGTTATTGTTCAGTCACTAAGTCGTGTCTGACTTTTTGCAATCCATAGACTGCAGTTTGCCAGGCTTCCTTGTCCTTTACCATCTCCCAGAATTTGCTAAAACTGATGTCCATTGAGTTGATGAGGCCATCCAACTATCCCATCCTCTGTCCTATTTTAACCAGCCCCATCCTTCCCTTCTCCTCCTGCCCTCAATCTTTCCCAGCATCAGGGTCTTTTCCAATGAGCTGGCTCTTTGCATCAGGTGGCCAAGGTACTGCAACTCCAGCTTCAGCATCAGTCCTTCCAATGAATATTCAGGGTTGATTTCCTTTAGGATTGACTGGTTTTATCTCCTTGCAGTCCAAAGTACTCTGAAGAGTCTTCTCCAATAATACAGTTTTAAAGCATCAGTTCTTTGGTGCTTAGCCTACTTTATGATCCAGCTCTTAGATCTGTACATGACCACAGGAAAAACCAAAGCTTTGACTAGATGCTTTCAAACTGTAGTACTGGAGAAGACTCTTGAGTACTCAGGTTGCTAGTAGATAGAACCATAGATTTTAGAAATTCAGATTTAGATTTCCTCCTAAGTAACAATGGTAATGTGACAACTTTAAGAAAACATAACCTTTAAGAAAATAACACTTTCTTAGACACATACCAATTATATATTTATATATATATAATTATATATATGAAGTAATGCAAATGTTAAGATCTAGGAAATAGCTCTTTACATATCCATCAAATGATATGTGTGACATTGGTTGTGAAGCTCTAAGGTAGTATTTAGCAAATTATGTGCAATATTATTATGGGTGACATTGCTTATTTTTATTTTTTTTATTAAAAAAAGCCTTTATTTATGACTTTAAAAAAATTTTTATTTTTACTTTATTTTACTTTAAAATACTGTATTGGTTTTGCCATACATTGATGTGAATCTGCCACGGGTGTACATGAGTTCCCAATCCTAAACCTTCCTCCCACCTCCCACCCCATATCATCTCTCTGGATCATCCCCGTGCACCAGCCCCAAGCATCCTGTATCCTGTATCGAACCTAGACTGGTGATTCGTTTCTTACATGATAGTATACATGTTTCAATGCCATTCTCCCAAATCACCCCACCCACTCCCTCTCCCTCAGAGTCCAAAAGTCCATTCTATACATCTGTGTCTCTTTTGCTGTCTCGCATACAGGGTTATCATTACCATTTTCTAAATTGCAAATATGTGTTAGTATACTGTATTGGTGTTTTTCTTTCTGGCTTACTTCACTCTGTATAATCGGCTCCAGTTTCATCCACCTCATTAGAACTGATTCAAATGTATTCTTTTTAATGGCTGAGTAATACTCCATTGTGTATATGTACCACAGCTTTCTTATCCATTCATCTGCTGATGGACATCTAGGTTGTTTCCATGTCCTGGCTATTATAAACAGTGCTGCGATGAACATTGGGGTACATGTGTCTCTTTCTATTCTGGTTTCCTCGGTGTGTATGCCCAGCAGTGGGATTGCTGGGTCATAAGGCAGTTCTATTTGCAATTTCTTAAGGAATCTCCACACTGTTCTCCATAGTGGCTGTACTAGTTTGCATTCCCACCAACAGTGTAAGAGGGTTCCCTTTTCTCCACACCCTCTCCAGCATTTATTGCTTGCAGACTTTTGGATCGCAGCCATTCTGACTGGTGTGAAGTGGTATCTCATTGTGGTCTTGATTTGCATTTCTCTGATAATGAGTGACGTTGAGCATCTTTTCATGTGTTTGTTAGCCATCCGTATGTCTTCTTTGGAGAAATGTCTATTTAGTTCTTTGGCCCATTTTTTGATTGGGTCGTTTATTTTTCTGGAATTGAGCTGTATAAGTTGCTTGTATATTTTTGAGATTAGTTGTTTGTCAGTTGCTTCATTTGCTATTATTTTCTCCCATTCAGAGGGTTGTCTTTTCACCTTGCTTATAGTTTACTTTGTTGTGCAGAAGCTTTTAATTTTAATGAGATCCCATTTGTTTATTTTTGCTCTTATTTCCAGTATTCTGGGAGGTGGATCATAGAGGATCCTGCTGTGATTTATGTCGGAGAGTGTTTTGCCTATGTTCTCCTTTAGGAGTTTTATATTTTCTGGTCTTATGTTTAGATCTTTAATCCATTTTGAGTTTATTTTTGTGCATGGTGTTAGAAAGTGTTCTGGTTTCATTCTTTTACAAGTGGTTGACCAATTTTCCCAGCACCACTTGTTAAAGAGACTGTCTTTACTCCATTGTATATTCTTGCCTGCTTTGTTGATGATAAGGTGTCCATAGGTGCATGGGTTTATCTCTGGGCTTTCTGTTTTGTTCCACTGATCTATATTTCTGTCTTTGTGCCAGTACTATACTGTCTTGATGATTGTGGCTTTCTGGTAGAGCCTGAAGTCAGACAGGTTGATTCCTCCAGTTCCATTCTTCTTTCTCAAGATTGCTTTGGCTATTTGAGATTTTTTGTATTTCCACACAAATTGTGAAATTATTTGTTCTAGCTCTGTGAAAAATACCACTGGTAGCTTGCTAGGGATTGCATTGAATCTGTAGATTGCTTTGGGTAGTATACTAATTTTCACTATATTGATTCTTCCAATCCATGAACATGGTATATTTCCCCATCTATTAGGGTCCTCTTTGATTTCTTTCACCAGTGTTTTATAGTTTTCTATATATAGGTCTTTAGTTTCTTTAGGTAGATATATTCCTAAGTATTTTATTCTTTTCGTTGCAATGGTGAATGGAATTGTTTCCTTAATTTCTTGTTCTACTTTCTCATTATTAGTGTATAGGAATGCAAGGGATTTCTGTGTGTTGATTTTATATCCTGCAACTTTACTATATTCATTGATTAACTCTAGTAATTTTCTGGTGGAGTCTTTAGGGTTTTCTGTGTAGAGGATCATGTCATCTGCAAACAGTGAGAGTTTTACTTCTTCTTTTCCAATTTGGATTCCTTTTATTTCTTTTTCTGCTCTGATTGCTATGGCCAAACTTCCAGAGCTATGTTGAATAGTAGTTGTGAAAGTGGGCACCCTTGTCTTGTTCCTTACTTTAGGGGAAATGCTTTCAATTTTTCACCATTGAGGATAATGTTTGCTGTGGGTTTGTCATATATAGCTTTAAAATTTTTTAATTTAATCCCTCTTTGCTTGACTGAAGAGTAGGCCAATGATTTTATGCACCTGGTATAGTTTTCATGTCTAATTTTGTATTATCTCAAACCTTGCCTGATTAATACAATTTAAAAGAAGTGAGTTGTAGGAGACTGGGATATCAAACAATCATATTCAATGGAGATTGCATCTTTGAATGTCTGAATTTTTGAAAGATAATGTGTGGGGGAAGGGATGGTTGCCACCAAGTTCAGTCCATAAATATCTGGTGAAGATTTGGGGAGAGCTGATTAAACTTGATGTTGCTGATCGAGTGTTTCTAACTGCAGAATTGCCAATTGAGTCACATGTTTTCCGACTGGTCTCTAGAGTATCCTTGCCTATTTACAGTCGTGACTTTCTACCAGCTCTGTTATTCATCCAACCCCTTGTCCCCATCACCTTAATATGATTCCTAGTCTTCTGCCCTTCAAAAGCAGGTCATCTCAAAGGCAGGAGACACGTCATCTCTTATATTCTCTTTGCCCAAGTGGTGGCATGAAAAGTCACCTGGAACTTAATTCTTTTGGTTTCAAGGGAAACCACATTCTTGAAAAATAGCTGAATTAGTAATAGCAGTAGGAATAGTAAATGTTTAAAAGGCAACTGTGAACAAGAAAATTAAAAGCTTTTTTTCTATTTTCTTTTCCACTGTGATCTCTACAATCTTTCCCCAGTTTTCTACCTATAAAGCACAGTCAATATTCATTCATGGTCCCTATGTTCTAGAACAGGAGTTCTCAACCCCTTTTTAGGAACTGGGCTGCAGAGCAGGAGGTGAGTGGTGAATCAGCAAGCTTCATGTGTATTTACAGCCACTCCCTCTCACTTTCATTACTGCCTGAGCACATCAGATCAGTGGCAGCATTAGAGTCTTGGATGGTGACTATAGCTATGAAATAAAAGACGCTTGCTTCTTGAAAGAAAAGCTACAACAAACCTAGACAGCATATTAAGAGATATCACTTTGCTGAGAAAGGTCTGTATAGTCAAAGCTATAGCTTTTCCTGTAGTCATGTATGGATGTGAGAGAGGGATCATAAAGAAGGCTGAGTGCCCAAGTATTGATGCTTTCAAATCGTGCTGCTGGAGAAGACTCTTGGAGTCCCTTGGAGAGCAAGGAGATCAAACCAGTCAATCATAAAGGAAATCTTCCCTGAATATTCATTGGAAGGACTGATGCTAAAGCTGAAGCTCCAAAACTTTGATTACCTGATGTGAAGTGCCAACTCACAGAAAAGACCCTGATGCTGGGGAAAATTGAGGGCAAGAAGAGAAGGGGTGACAGACGATGAGATGGTTGGATGGCGTCATCAACTCAATGGACATGAGTTTGAGCAAACTCTGGAAGATAGTGAAGGACAGGGAAACCTGGCATGCATTGCAAAGAGTGAGATATGGCTGAATAACGTAATGGCAACAAGGAGCAAAAGCCCTACTGTGAAATGTACACATGAGGGATCTAGGTTGTGTCTTCCTTATGAGAATCTAATGCCTGATGATCTAAGGTGGATGTGAGGCAGTGATGTTAGGCCCGGGGGTGGATGCAAATATAGATTATCATTAGTAGAGAGGTTTGACTGCACAGAGACCATAGTAAATCAACTGCTTGCAGACATATCAAAACCCTATTAGTGAGTGGCAAGTGACAATTAAGCTGCATTTGGTGGCAGGCTTTATAGTGGCAAGTGAGTTGATGTACTTCTGTTGTACAGCTGCATCTGGTGGTAGGCTTTAAGTCAGAATGCAATACTTATTTTAGTCTGCACATGGCCTGCCCATTACTTCATTTACCACTTTTGTCCATGCCTCTTTCCCACACTGTGCATTTGTCTCAGTCACAGTTTTTGCAAGCTCATAAGCCAACCCTAGTCAAAATGAGTAAAAAGCAAATGTCATTAGAGAGCTTCTTTGAAAAGGAGGAAAGATCCAATGATGAGGCAGCCAAAGACTTTAAGACTGCCAACAAAAAGAAAGTTGCATTTAAAAGAAAATACCAAGGGTCCTTCTTAAATTATGGGTTCATTGCAACAGGTAATTCATATTCTCCAGGCCTACTTTTTATAATACTACCCAATCAAGCCATGAAACCTTCAAAATTGCTTCACCACATGGAGACAAAACACCCTGAATTAAAAGACAAGCCATTGGAGTTTTTCAAAGAAGAAAAAAAATGAACACAAAGAAGAGAAGCACTTATTGAAGGCCACCATTTCATCACATGTGTCTGTGTGGAAAGCATCATTCTTGGTGGCTAACTATATTGCTAAAGCTAGGAAGCCCTTTACTATTGGTGAAGAGTTCATCTGGACTGCTGCTAAGGACATTTGTTGTGAACTATTAGGAGAGGCTACACTTTCAAAGGTGGCAAGTGTTCCTCTTTTGGCTAGCACTATAACTAGACAAGATTGCCAGGAGAAATATCAGCCACCTCAGATATGCAGATGACACCACCCTCATGGCAGAAAGTGAAAAGGAACTAAAGAGCCTCTTGATGAAAGTGAAAGAGGAGAGTGAAAAAGTTGGCTTAAAGCTCAATATTCAGAAAATGAAGATCATGGCATCTGGTCCTATCACTTCATGGGAAATAGATGGGGAAACAGTGGAAACAGTGTCAGACTTTATTTTTCTGGGCTCCAAAATCACTGCAGATGGTGACTGCAGCCATGAAATTAAAAGACACTTACTCTTTGGAAGAAAAATTATGACCAAACTAGATAGCATATTCAAAAGCAGAGACATTACTTTGCCGACGAAGGTCCGTCTAGTCAAGTCTATGGTTTTTCCTGTGGTCATGTATGGATGTGAGAGTTGGACTGTGAAGAAGGCTGAGTGCCAAAGAACTGATGCTTTTGAAATGTGGTGTTGGAGAAGACTCTTGAGAGTCCCTTGGACTGCAAGGAGATCAAACCAGTCCATTCTGAAGGAGATCAACCCTTGGATTTCTTTGGAAGGAATGATGCTAAAGCTGAGACTCCAGTACTTTGGCCACCTCATGTGAAGAGTTGACTCATTGGAAAAGATTGATGCTGGGAGGGATTAGGGGCAGAAGAGAAGGGGACGACAGAGGATGAGGTGGCTGGATGGCATCACTGACTTGATGGACGTGAGTCTGAGTGAACTCCGGGAGTTGGTGATGGACAGGGAGGCCTGGCGTGCTGCGATTCATGAGGTCGCAAAGAGTTGGACACGACTGAACGACTGAACTGAACTGATAACTAGACAAATTGATGAAATAGCAGAGGATATTGAGGCATAAATGTTAGAGAGGATTAGTGAGTCACTGTGGTTTGCAATCCAGGTTGACAACTCTACTGATGTTGACAACAAAGCAACAATGCTTGTTTTTAGGGGATACATTTTCAGGAGGATGTGCATGAGGATATGTCATGTGCCTTTTTATTGTCAATCAACACAACAAATGAAGAGCTATTTTAGTCTGAATGAACACATATCAGGAAAACTAAATTGATCATTTTCTGTTGATACATCCATGGACAGAGCGGCTGCCAGGACTGGATTGCTTTCTGGTTTCACTACTTGGATCAAAGAAGTCACTTCTGAATGTGGATCTGTGCTTCTGAATTTGATTCTATGCACTGTGTTATCCATACAGAAATGCTGGCTAACTGAAAGCTGTCATCTGAATTTGACAGAGTTTTGCAGGATATGATTAAAGTGATCAACCACATTTAAGTACATGCCCTTAACTCATGTCTGTTTGTGCAGCTCTGTGAGGAGATATACGTAGAACAAACACATCTTCTCTTATACAGAGAAGTAAGATAGCTTTCTAAAGGTAGATAACTGGCCAGAGTTACAAGAGCTTGAGTTACAAGAGCTACTCCAGAGATTTCTTTTAGGAAAACAGTCACCACTGGCAGACATTTCAGTAACAGAACGAGGCACAAATTTGCTTTCTTGGGTGGCATATTCAACCTGCTTAATGAACTTAATTTGTCACTTCATGGCAGAATGACAACTCTGTTCAAATCAGAGTATAAAGTGTCTGCATTCAAAGCCAAATTGGAATTATGAGGGCAACAAGTGAACATTGGAAGTTTTGATATGTTTTAAACATTAGCAGAGATTTTGAAAGAAAATGAGTGAAGGCCTTCTTTCTCCCAGCTGGTTCATGATCACCTGTCTCAGCTTTCAAAAGAGTTTGAGCATTAATTCCCAATCACAAAAGATATCCAAACTGGCAAGGGATGGATCTGTGACCCATTTGTGAATAAACAAGGTGAATAAACTTTGTCTGTGCTAGGAGAGGATCAACTGCTTGAGATCCCAAATGATGGTGGCCTTGAAAGTATGTTTGAGACAACTTCAAATCTCAATACATTCTGGATTCAAGTGGAATATGCTGCTACTGCTACTGCTAAGTCACTTCAGTTGTGTCCGACTCTGTGTGACCCCATAGACGGCAGCCCACCAGGCTCCCCCATCCCTGGCATTCTCCAAGCAAGAACACTGGAGTGGGTTGCCATTTCCTTCTCCAGTGAATATGCTGAGACTGCCAAAAAAGCACTGAAAAGCTTGCTTCCATTTCCAACATCTTACCTCTGTGTAGCAGGGCTTTCTCTAGTGACAGCAACCAAAACAAGATTACAAAGTGGACTGGACACAAATAACACACTTCATGTGTCACTGTCTCCCATCACCCCCACATGGGACTGTCTAGTTGCAGGAAAACAAGCCCCAGTATCCCACTGATTCTGCATTATGGTGAATTGTATAATTATTTTATTATATATCACAATGTAATAATAATAGAAATAAAGTGTACAATAAATGTAATGTGTTTGAATCATCCTGAAGTCACCCTCCATCCCATTCTGTGGAAAATTTTCTTCCACAAAACCAGTCTTTCATGCTAGAAATGTTGCGGACTGCTCTTCTAGAAGACTCTCTATGAACTCTGAATTAGCAAATACTGAATTATTACTCCAAGGAGAAACACAGGGTTATGTTCCTGTGACCTTCTTGTCATATTTTTATCAATCCACCCTTGCTTGGATTGCTTGCTTCTGTTTAAAGACACTTGTTTACTATACAGAGTTGACCCACTAGCATTGAGCTCATGGCTGACAGCACTGTAATGCAAGCTTAAATGAGATTTAATTGACACAAATATTTTCTTCAGAAGGCACATCACTGTCTTCTTGCAATTAGAAATACAAAACAACACTTCAGCACTAAGCTTGGGGGACCAACTTAAACAGGGAAATTTTCAACAGGAAGCACAAAAAAGTGAGAAAAGTGGCACACTGAGGAGAATGAGAAAAGAACACTTGTTTACAGTATTTGAACTGAAACAAGAAGGTTGATTTTTTTCCTGTCTTACCTGGGAGTATGTGGGTTGCATAAGCCAAATATTTTGCAATTCTTCACATGTCTGCACATGACTGTTAAAATGCTATGAGTATTGACTTGGGGGTTATAAATAAATTCTAGTGGGTGAGTGAATTCACAAATACGAAATCTGTGAATAATGATGACCAACTGTACCTTTATCATTGGTAAATCCCTGCTAAATATCTCTATATTCTTGCCTCTAAATTGTCACAGTTAATTTTTGGTTTATATGCTGGTATTGGCACCCCTCTGTCCCATTCACCTATAAAACCAATGAGGCAGTTGGGACACTGATATGTTGGGATTAGGTTTTACAGCATGTCTGTGACAAAGCCAGGACTAGCCCACAGATCTCAAGATGTGTGATCTAGTGGCTATTCAGTCAAATCACATGATTTTAAAGGCTTCCACTCCAGCATGTGTGAGTTTCCTTTCAGAAGTGTGTCCTTAGCGTGATTATCATTGTCTGGTACTCGGTTAGAAGAAAAGGGAAGCATCCAGAAAACCCCCATTCACCTTCTGACTTTAGTTCATGAATCCTCTGTGGATTAAACTGTAGATTGTGCCCATTAAAATTTCAAATGAACGTGAGCAAAACCAAGCATATGAGACTTAATAAATGTATCATAAATGTATCATATGAGTTAGCTCTGGAGTAGTAGGATTGAGAATACTCCAGTGTTCTTGCCTGGAGAATCCCAGGGACGGGGTAGCCTGGTGGGCTGCCATCTACGGGGTCCCATAGAGTCGGACACGACTGAAGTGACTTAGCAACAGCTGATTGAGAAGTAGCCCTTAGTAAGACAGGTAGGAAGTGGGGAAACCCTCCAAGAGGCTGACACCCTAGAAGAGAACATGCCAGCTCCTACACAGTTGCCTTCCATGGCNTATGATTAAAGTGATCAACCACAGTTAAGTACATGCCCTTAACTCATGTCTGTTTGTGCAGCTCTGTGAGGAGATATATGTAGAACAAACACATCTTCTCTTATACAGAGAAGTAAGATAGCTTTCTAAAGGTAGATAACTGGCCAGAGTTACAAGAGCTTGAGTTACAAGAGCTACTCCAGAGATTTCTTTTAGGAAAACAGTCACCACTGGCAGACATTTCAGTAACAGAACGAGGCACAAATTTGCTTTCTTGGGTGGCATATTCAACCTGCTTAATGAACTTAATTTGTCACTTCATGGCAGAATGACAACTCTGTTCAAATCAGAGTATAAAGTGTCTGCATTCAAAGCCAAATTGGAATTATGAGGGCAACAAGTGAACATTGGAAGTTTTGATATGTTTTAAACATTAGCAGAGATTTTGAAAGAAAATGAGTGAAGGCCTTCTTTCTCCCAGCTGGTTCATGATCACCTGTCTCAGCTTTCAAAAGAGTTTGAGCATTAATTCCCAATCACAAAAGATATCCGAACTGGCAAGGGATGGATCTGTGACCCATTTGTGAATAAACAAGGTGAATAAACTTTGTCTGTGCTAGGAGAGGATCAACTGCTTGAGATCCCAAATGATGGTGGCCTTGAAAGTATGTTTGAGACAACTTCAAATCTCAATACATTCTGGATTCAAGTGGAATATGCTGCTACTGCTACTGCTAAGTCACTTCAGTTGTGTCCGACTCTGTGTGACCCCATAGACGGCAGCCCACCAGGCTCCCCCATCCCTGGCATTCTCCAAGCAAGAACACTGGAGTGGGTTGCCATTTCCTTCTCCAGTGAATATGCTGAGACTGCCAAAAAAGCACTGAAAAGCTTGCTTCCATTTTCAACATCTTACCTCTGTGTAGCAGGGCTTTCTCTAGTGACAGCAACCAAAACAAGATTACAAAGTGGACTGGACACAAATAACACACTTCATGTGTCACTGTCTCCCATCACCCCCACATGGGACTGTCTAGTTGCAGGAAAACAAGCCCCAGTATCCCACTGATTCTGCATTATGGTGAATTGTATAATTATTTTATTATATATCACAATGTAATAATAATAGAAATAAAGTGTACAATAAATGTAATGTGTTTGAATCATCCTGAAGTCACCCTCCATCCCATTCTGTGGAAAATTTTCTTCCACAAAACCAGTCTTTCATGCTAGAAATGTTGCGGACTGCTCTTCTAGAAGACTCTCTATGAACTCTGAATTAGCAAATACTGAATTATTACTCCAAGGAGAAACACAGGGTTATGTTCCTGTGACCTTCTTGTCATATTTTTATCAATCCACCCTTGCTTGGATTGCTTGCTTCTGTTTAAAGACGCTTGTTTACTATACAGAGTTGACCCACTAGCATTGAGCTCATGGCTGACAGCACTGTAATGCAAGCTTAAATGAGATTTAATTGACACAAATATTTTCTTCAGAAGGCACATCACTGTCTTCTTGCAATTAGAAATACAAAACAACACTTCAGCACTAAGCTTGGGGGACCAACTTAAACAGGGAAATTTTCAACAGGAAGCACAAAAAAGTGAGAAAAGTGGCACACTGAGGAGAATGAGAAAAGAACACTTGTTTACAGTATTTGAACTGAAACAAGAAGGTTGATTTTTTTCCTGTCTTACCTGGGAGTATGTGGGTTGCATAAGCCAAATATTTTGCAATTCTTCACATGTCTGCACATGACTGTTAAAATGCTATGAGTATTGACTTGGGGGTTATAAATAAATTCTAGTGGGTGAGTGAATTCACAAATACGAAATCTGTGAATAATGATGACCAACTGTACCTTTATCATTGGTAAATCCCTGCTAAATATCTCTATATTCTTGCCTCTAAATTGTCACAGTTAATTTTTGGTTTATATGCTGGTATTGGCACCCCTCTGTCCCATTCACCTATAAAACCAATGAGGCAGTTGGGACACTGATATGTTGGGATTAGGTTTTACAGCATGTCTGTGACAAAGCCAGGACTAGCCCACAGATCTCAAGATGTGTGATCTAGTGGCTATTCAGTCAAATCACATGATTTTAAAGGCTTCCACTCCAGCATGTGTGAGTTTCCTTTCAGAAGTGTGTCCTTAGCGTGATTATCATTGTCTGGTACTCGGTTAGAAGAAAAGGGAAGCATCCAGAAAACCCCCATTCACCTTCTGACTTTAGTTCATGAATCCTCTGTGGATTAAACTGTAGATTGTGCCCATTAAAATTTCAAATGAACGTGAGCAAAACCAAGCATATGAGACTTAATAAATGTATCATAAATGTATCATATGAGTTAGCTCTGGAGTAGTAGGATTGAGAATACTCCAGTGTTCTTGCCTGGAGAATCCCAGGGACGGGGTAGCCTGGTGGGCTGCCATCTACGGGGTCCCATAGAGTCGGACACGACTGAAGTGACTTAGCAACAGCTGATTGAGAAGTAGCCCTTAGTAAGACAGGTAGGAAGTGGGGAAACCCTCCAAGAGGCTGACACCCTAGAAGAGAACATGCCAGCTCCTACACAGTTGCCTTCCATGGCTCACTGAGACGAAAGTGGAAGCCACTAGAAAAACTATTTTATCAAAGCTCAGGAATCCTGTCTTGTAGCTTAACATCTACTTTAAGAAATAGCCTCCACTGAGATGTCCTTTCCTGTTTGACAGCATTTGTGTTCATGATAGCTCTGTTTCATTTTTATGCTTTTTTCTTTCTGTGAGGATCTCCCTCCTTTATCCTGCCTATGGGCTTCTTGCTTTGAGATGCAAGCACTGTTTTATTTTGTTTGGATATTAGTAAACTCATTGCTTGGAATTTTTTTTCTGGTCTTGGGTAAAAACTAATTTCTTTCGTGGAAGCAAATTTTTATAATTAGAATGTTATTATTTATCTTCATTTTCCCAAAAGCCAATCTCCCACTGAAATTATTCAAGAAATATGTGTCATATGCTTAAAACATGCTTCCTAAATTTCTTTAAAGGAAATATTGAGCATTACCAGTTAAAGTGCAGTACTGTGTCCCAACAGCTATTGGCTTGCCCATAACAGTTCTAGTTTATGTCTATCATCCCAAAAAAATTATTCAAAACACCTCCTCTCACTTGTGGATGACAAGTTATATGGTTATTTTATAGATAATACCTATGTAAGAAATAAGAAAGTAAGTACTGATAAAGTTGGCATTTCCAAACTGTCCTAGACCAGATTTACACATAAATATACAAGCAGCTAATGCAGCTCAATATGAGAAAAATGAACAACCCAATCAAAAAGTGGGGAAAAGACCTAGACAGACATTTTTCCAAAGAAGACATACAGATGGCTAATAAACACATGAAAAGATGCTCAGCATCATTCATTATTAGAGAAATGTAAATCAAAAGCACAATGAGGTGTCATCTCATGCCAGTCAGAATGGCCATCATCAAAAAGTCTACAAACAAAAAATTCTAGAGAGGGTGTGGAGAAAAGGGAACTCTCTTACACTGCTGGTGGGAATGTAAACTGATACAGTCACTATAGAGAACAGTGTAATGATTCCTTAAAAATTGAGAATAGAACTGCCATATGACCCAGCAACCCACTGCTGGGCATACACACTGAGGAAACCGTAATTGAAATAGACACATGTACCCCAATATTCATTGAAACACTGTTTACATTGCTAGGACATGGAAGCAACCTAGATGTCCATCAGCAGATGAGTGGATAAGGAAGTTAGGGTGCATATACACAGTGGAAAATTACTCAGCTATAAAAATGAATGCATTTGAGTCAGTTCTAATGAGATGGATGAATCTGGAGCCTATTATACAGAGTGAAGTAAGTCAGAAAGAGAAAGACAAAATACTGTATTTTAACACATATATATGGAATTTAGAAAGATGGTACCAAAGATCCTACATGCAAGGCAGAAAGGAGACACAGATTTAAAGAACAGACTATTAGTCTCAGTGGGAAAATTCGAGGGTGGGATGATTTGAGACAATAGCATTGAAACATGTATGTTACCATATATAAAACAGTGCAGGTTCAATGCATGAAGCAGGGCATCCAAAGCTGGTGCTCTGGGACAATCTGGAGGGATAGGGTGGGAAGGGAGGTGGAAGAGGGGTTCAGGTTAAGGGGGACACATGTATAACTGTGGCTGATTCATGTTGATGAGTGGCAAAAACCATCACAATATTGTAAAGTAATTATCCTGAAATCAAAATAATTTTACAAAAAAAAAAAAGGAAAAGAAATAATTGGCTGGAATCTATATCATCCTAAAATATAAAAATTATCTGTTTTTTCCTTTAGAACTTCTTTGACTTTTGACTAGTTGTGTTATAAGACTAACAGACCTCCTTCTAATACTTGTTGACTTTTCTGTGCTTTAAATATCTATTTTTAACTAGAAAAATAGCAGACCTTTGTTGCAAAAACTTTAGAAAATGCAAACAAGCTAACAGGAGAAAATAAAAACTGCCTATCATCTTTTCACTTGGATAATCACTTTATTTTGTATCTACCATATTTTTTTCCTCTAGAAATCATAGCTATATTGTATCACATAATATCTATATTTTATAATTATAAAAATAGAATTTTGGAGTCTATTGATTTTTAATTTGCTGTTTCACTAACAAAATATTTTGATTGTTTTTCCATTGTTAAATATTCTCGTACAAGAGCAACTAGAACAGAATGTTGAACAGTATTAATTATTTGAATTTGCCATAATTTATTAAAATCTTAGCCTTTTTGAGATCTTTCCCCAAAGAAGGTAAAACAATGAGGCAGGGGCTTAAGTTAAAGCTATTTCCTTTAGAACTTCTTTGACTTTTGACTAGTTGTGTTATAAGACTAACAGACCTCCTTCTAATACTTGTTGACTTTTCTGTGCTTTAAATATCTATTTTTAACTAGAAAAATAGCAGACCTTTGTTGCAAAAACTTTAGAAAATGCAAACAAGCTAACAGGAGAAAATAAAAACTGCCTATCATCTTTTCACTTGGATAATCACTTTATTTTGTATCTACCATATTTTTTTCCTCTAGAAATCATAGCTATATTGTATCACATAATATCTATATTTTATAATTATAAAAATAGAATTTTGGAGTCTATTGATTTTTAATTTGCTGTTTCACTAACAAAATATTTTGATTGTTTTTCCATTGTTAAATATTCTCGTACAAGAGCAACTAGAACAGAATGTTGAACAGTATTAATTATTTGAATTTGCCATAATTTATTAAAATCTTAGCCTTTTTGAGATCTTTCCCCAAAGAAGGTAAAACAATGAGGCAGGGGCTTAAGTTAAAGCTGCCTGGACTTTAGACAGACATAAAGAAGAGGTTACATGCTAAGACTGCACTGGGGGACAGTCCTGGATGGTTGCAGTGTTCAATATTCTGATGGTAAGAGGCCTAATGAAATGATCTCTTGAGATTCATTTCTCTCTCTTGTGAAAATTTAATATATAGGAAGGAAACTGACATTTGATTATTTTTATTTAAGATTGACTCTATTATTGTGCTTCTTAATAGCAGCAGTAGAACTTACTTTCTGCAGCCTTAATGATACCATGCAATTAAATGCTTTTAATTAAATGCTTCTTTGTTAGCCATAAACATCTCAAATTGTGAAATTGTTGGAACTCACTAGTTGATAGTTTGCATAAATATAAGAATGAATTATTTTTGGTATTGAAAATATTGTTTCATTTTCATAATTTTTGTTTGGCTTCTAGTTATTTTAACAGTATTAATTTAATATTGTTTGTTGCTCAGTATTTTCAATCATGTCCTACTCCTTGTGACCCCATGGACTGCAGCATGCCAAGCTTCCCTGTCCTTCTCTATCTCCCAGAGATTGCTCAAACTCATGTCCATTGAGTCAGTGACACCATCTGATCATCTCATCCTCTGCTGTTTGCTTCTCCTTCTGCCCTCAGTTTTCCCCAGGATCAGGGTCTTTTCCAATGAGTCGGCTCTTCTCATCTGGTGGCCAAAGTATTGGAGCTTCAGCTTCAACATCAGTCTTTCCAATGAATATTCAGGACTGATTTTCTTTAGGATTGACTGGTTTAATCTCTTTGCAGTCCAAGTGACTCTTAACAGTCTTCTCCAGCACAATTCAAAAGCATCAGCTCTTCGACACTCAGCCTTCTTCATGGTCCAACTCTCACATTCTTACATGACTACTGGAAAAACCATAGGTTTGACTATATGGATCTTTGTCAGCAAAGTGATGCGTGCTTTTTAAATGTTGTTTAACTTTGTCATGGTTTTCCTTCCAAGGAGTAAGCACCTTTAAATTTCATGACTACAGTCACTGTCCACAGTGATTTTGGAGCCAAAGAAAATAAAATCTGTCATTGTTTCCACTTTTCTCTTCTATTTGCCATGAAGTTATGGGACAGGGTGCTGTGTTCTCATTAAGCCAGCTTTTTCACTCTCCTCTTGCACCCCCATCAAGAGGCTCTTTAGTTCCTCTTCACTTTCTGCCATTAAAGTGTGCCATCTGCATATCTCAGGCTGTTAATTTTTCTGCTGGCAATTTTGATTCCAGTGCCAGGTTGGTGAGTCATCCAGTCTGGCATGTCACATGATGTACTCTGCATATAAGTTACATAAATAGTGTGACTATATACAGCCTTGTTATACTCCTTTTTCAAACTCCGAACCAGTCCATTGTTCAATGTCTGATTCTAACTGTTGCTTCTTGACCCACATACAAGTTTCTCAGTAGACAGGCAAGGTGGTCTGGTATCTACATCTCTTAAAGAATTTTCTGCAGCTTGTTGTGATCCACACAGTTCAAGGCTTTGCAGTCAATGAAGCAGGAGTAGAAGTTTTGGTGGAATTCCCTTGCTTTCTCTACAATCCAGCGGATGTTGGCAACTTAATCTCTGGTTCCTCTGCCTTTTCAGAACCTAGCTTATACATCTGGAAGGTCTCAGTTCACTGTACTGCTGAAGCCTCGCTTGAAGGATTTTGAGTGTTACCTTGCTAGTATATGAAATGAGTGCAATTGTATGGTAATTTGAATATCCTTTGGCATTGCCCTTCTTAGGAACTGGAATGAAAAATGACATTTTCCAGTCCTGTGGTCACTGCTGAGTTTTCCAAATTTGCTGGGATACCATGAGCAGCACTTGAATAGCATCATCATTCAGGATTTGAAATAGGTCAGCTGGAATTCCATCACCTCCCCTAGCTTTGCTTGTAGTGATGCTTCCTAGGGCCCAGTTGACTTCATAATCCAGGATATCTGGTTCTAGGTGAGTGGCCACACCATCATGGTTATCTGGTTATATACCTTTTTTGTATAGTTCTTCTATGTATTCTTGCCACCTCTTCTTAATCTCTTCTGCTTTTGTTTGACTTCTAATTATTTTAACAGTATTGATACAAAAACAATGAACTTTGAAATTCACCATAAGTAGAAGATAAAATGCCTTGTATTTTTAAACACAGCTCTGACAACTATCAACTTTCCATGGTATTTTTTTCGTCTAGCCTCTTTTATGTCAAGAATATTTGATGCTAGCAGGATTTTATTGAGGCACAATTTACACATAGAAAAATGCACAAATCTTAATGTATAGCTGATGAATTTTGACAAATGGAGCTACCATTGCAATCAAGCTTTAGAACATATCCATTAGCCCAGTTCCCTGGTGCTCTTTCTTAGTTAATTTTTCCCTGTTCCCCCTCTCCAGCCTCCTCCTTCCCCAAACAGGTAACCATTATTCTGAACTATCACTATGGATAAGTTCTGGCTGTTTTTAAACTTCATATCAATAGAATCATATATGTACATATATATAATGTGTACATTTTTCTGTGTTGTTTCTTTTGGTTAGCATACATATTGTTTTTTTGTTTGTTTATTTCTCCTCCCCTTGTTTTTAGATTCATCCATATTGCTGGGTATAAATCATGTTCATTTTTATTGCTGAGTAGTATTCTGTTGTCTGGATATATCAAAGTTTGTTTGTCCACTCTTTGAGCTTTCAGTATTCAAAATTCTTTGAGTTTTCAGTATGGGGCTATTATGAATAAGCTGCTCTAAATAATCTTGTGCAACCTATTTTGTGGACTTGAGTTTCATCTCTCCAGGGTGTCATTTCCTTTGTTGGAATTATTGTTTTCTTTTTTAAAATATAAATTTATTTATTCTAATTGGAGGTTAATTACTTTACAATATTGTATTGGGTTTGCCATACATCAACATTATTTTTTTCTTATATGATTTCTGTCATTTTTACTTAAAGAGATTCTAGCAAGTAGTTGGAGAACAAATTTTTGACAAGTAAGTATTTACCAAGACAAATTACTTGAGCTACTTCTTATATTAGAAAACACTGTATTGAAATGATAGATTACTCTAATATTATTCTAAGGTAAAATGTAGGATTTTGTGTCAGCAAATTACTTTTTGAGATTTACGAGGTGTCCATTGTGAGCATCTTCTTAGCTGAACTGGCTTTAAGAGAATTATCAGACAATTCAAGCATTAAATATAAATACTACTAAAAAAAAATCAGCTCTATTACACTAATTTCTTACTTGTTTTTCTTCTCAATGGTGGAACTCAAGATTTGAAAGTTTGAGTGAAATACTGTTACAAGTCACTAATGGGAACAATAGGTGCTCTTCTGAGGGCTTTCTTTCACCAAGAATTTGTTCTGGGTTTCATTTAACTAGACTAAACCTAGATAGCATATTCAAAAGCAGAGACGTTACTTTGCCGACTAAGGTCCGTCTAGTCAAGGCTATGGTTTTTCCTGTGATCATGTATGGATGTGAAAGTTGGACTGTGAAGAAAGCTGAGCACTGAAGAATTGATGCTTTTGAACTGTGGTGTTGGAGAAGACTCTTGAGAGTCCCTTGGACTGCAAAGAGATCCAACCAGTCCATTCTGAAGATCAGCCCTGGGATTTCTTTGGAAGGAATGATGCTTAAGCTGAAACTCCAGTACTTTGGCCACCTCATGTGAAGAGTTGACACATTGGAAAAGACTTTGATGCTGGGAGGGATTGGGGGCAGGAGGAGAAGGGGACAACAGAGGATGAGATGGCTGGATGGCATCACTGACTCAATGGACATGAGTCTGAGTGAACTCCGGGAGTTGGTGATGGACAGGGAGGCCTGGCATGCTGCGATTCATGGGGTTGCAAAGAGTCGGACATGACTTAGCAACTGAACTGAACTGGACTGAAACTGTCATTTCTACATTTTATAAGTTTTTGTAATAAAGATAAATAAATATGTTTCAAGGAAATGAAAAACCAAGTTATAGAGGGTCTGAGCTTTCTGTTTTGAAGTTTAATAGAAATTACACTCCATCTTTTTCCTGTTTCTAGACTTTACTGTATATGGAAATACAAGGCCACCACAGGAGAGTCAATAGTGATATTTCTAGTTACGCTTAATATTGCATGGTAATTTTTAATCAATTAGTGGTTAAAGTGTTTTTTTTTTCCTTAAAATAGATTCCCCAAATTCATTAAAGGATGAGACATTCTATGTAAGTTCACAGAGCCTCTATTTGTGGATCACTATTCAAAGCACCAATAAAATTTAATGTCAATTTATGTACAGAAATCTTTCTCATGGTTTTCTTACCATTGACTTTTTCTTTTAGGTTAGTGAACTTTCAAAAAATAGATATGTTAAATATTTGAAAGGTGATCTTTATTTTGTTTTATTATTATTATTTTTAGTCAGGAAGTAACTGAGGTCGTCCTTAAAGGTAAATCATTATCTATCAGAAGATAGGAAACTTAATTTCAAAATGGCTTTTGAATTCCATTCACATTTATGATAAATGGTGGATTCGTGTTGATGTACGGCAAAACCAATACAATACTGTAATTAGCCTTCAATTAAAATAAATTAAAATTTAAAAAAATTCCAGAAAGTAAGAGTAGAGGGATTCTCTCTCAACATAACAAAGGCCATATATGACAAACCTGTAACAAACATTACCAATAATGAAAAACTGAAAGCATTTCCTCTAAGGTCAGGAAAAAGCCACGGATGCCCACTCTTGCCACTGTTATCCAACATAGTTATTTAAGTCCTAGTCACAGAAATCAGAGAAGAAAAGGAAATAAAAGAAATCCAAATTGGCATGTAACAAACATTACCAATAATGAAAAACTGAAAGCATTTCCTCTAAGGTCAGGAAAAAGCCAAGGATGCCCACTCTTGCCACTGTTATCCAACATAGTTATTTAAGTCCTAGTCACAGAAATCAGAGAAGAAAAGGAAATAAAAGAAATCCAAATTGGCAAAGAGGTAAAACTGCCACTGTTTACAGATGAAGGGTGAAAAGAATACACAGAAGAACTGTACAAAAAGGATCTTGATGACCCAGATAATCAGGATGGTGTGATCACTCACCTAGAGCCAGACATCCTGGAATGTGAAGTCAAGCGTGCCTTAGCATCACTGCCAACAAAGTTAGTGGAGGTGATGAAACTCCAGCTGAGTTATTTCAGATTCTAAAATATGATGCTGTGAAAGTGCTGCACTAATATGTCACCAAATTTGGAAAACTCAGCAGTGGCCACAGGACTGGAAAAGGTCAGTTTTCTTTCCAATCCCAAAGAAAGGCAATTCCAAAGAATGCTCAAACTACCACACAAATGCACTCATCTCACACGCTAGTAAAATAATGCTCAAAATTCTCCAAGCCAGGCTTCAGCAATACGTGAACCATGAACTTACAGATGTTCAATCTAGTTTTAGAAAAGGCAGAGAAACCAGAGATCAAATTGGCAACATCTGCTGGATCATGGAAAAAGCAAGAGAGTTCCAGAGAACATCTACTTCTGCTTTATTGACTATGCCAAAGCCTTTGACTATGTGGATCACAATACACTGTGGAAAATTCTGAAAGAGATGGGAATACCAGACCACCTGACCTGCCTCTTGAGAAACCTATATGCAGGTCAGGAAGCAACAGTTAGAACTGGACATGGAACAACATACTGGTTCCAAATAGGAAAAGGAGTACGTCAAGGCTGTATATTGTCACTCTACTTATTTAACTTCTATGCAATGTACATCATGAGAAACGCTGGGCTGGA
>SJYX01013114.1:429742-440174 GCA_006410675.1 Oreotragus oreotragus
CCCCGCCCATCTGAGATAGCTCTATAATTAAGAAGGATGGACTTGTTAAGCTTTGTAAATTACTTACTGATTGACAAGTAATTTTATTGAGTACCTTTGGAGTTCCAACTTGAGTCAGAATGGGCATAAAGATAAGAAGGTAGAGTCCCTGTGGTCATGGGGCTCATAAGAGGACAAACTAGTAAACAGACTGATTTAATACTGTCTGCTGAGAAATGTGATCAAACTTTCCAGAAAGATAATGGGTGTACTTGAAGCAAGAGATTCAGGTACTCCTGCTGAGACGGGCTGATTCACAAGTTGGGTTTTGAAGAGTTTGTTTGTTACTCATCCCTCTCCAGACCCATTCTCCTCCCTTCTTTGCCCAGGAAGCTGACATGTGCTGTGGTAGATACTGTAATATGCCATCCAGATTCCACTTAAGGAATGAAGGAATTCTCTCAGCTGCTGGAAGACAAGCTTCAGATGTAAGCCCCTTCAGGGGATTGCATTTCCTGGAGAAACTGCTTCCTGTGTCCAATGACTGATCATTACCAGGACAGAAAAACCAGCCGCACCTCACTCCATCTTGAGAGAAGTCAGTTAGTTCAGTCACTCAGCTGTGTCCGACTCTTTGAGACCCCATGGACTGCAGCTTACCAGGCTTCCCTGTTCATCACCAACTCCCAGAGCTTGCTCAAACTCAAGTCCATCGAATTGGTGATGCCATCCAACCATCTCATCCTCTGTCATCCCCTTCTCCTCCTGCCTTCAATATTGGCCAGCATCATGGTCTTTTCCACTGAATGAGTTCTTCACATCAGGTGGCCAAAGTATTGGAGTTTCAAGTTCAGCATCAGTTCTTCCAATGAACACTCAGGACTGATCTTTAGGATTGACTGGTTGGATCTCCTTGCAGTCCAAAGGACTTAAGAGTCTTCTCCAACACCACAGTTCAAAAGCATCAATTCATTGGTGCTCAGCTTTATTTATAGTCCAACTCTCACATGCATACACGACTACTGGAAAAACCATAGCTTTGACTAGATGGAGCTTTGTTGGCAAAGTAATGTCTCTGCTTTTTAAGATGCTCTCCAGATTGGTCATAGTTTTTCTTCCAAGGAGCAAGCATCTTTAAATTCCGTGGTTACAGACACCATCTGCAGTGGTTTTGCAGCCCTCCTCCCTGCTCCCCCCATAAAGTCTCTCACTGTTTCCATTGTTTCCCCATCTATTTGCCATGAAGAGCTTGGACTGGATGCCATGATCTTAGTTTTCTGAATGTTGAGTTTTAACCCAACTTTTTCACTCTCCTCTTTCATTTTCATCAGGAAGCTCTTTAGTTCCTCTTCACTTTATGCCATAAGGATGGTGTCCTCTGCGTATCTGAGGTTATTGATATTTCTCCTGGAAATCTTGATTTCAGCTTTTGCTTCATCCAGCCTGGCATTTCACATGATGTACTCTGCATATAAGTTAAATAAGCAAGGTGACAATATACAGCCTTGATGTACTCCTTTCCTGATTTGGAACCAGTCATTTGTTTCATGTCCAGTTATAACTGTTGCTTCTTGATCTGCATACAGATGTCTCAGGAGGCAGGTAAGATTGTCTGGTATTCCCATCTCTTTAAGAGTTTTCCACAGTTTGTTGTGATCCACACAGTCAAAGGCTTTGGCATAGTCAATACAACAAAAGTAGATATTTTTCTGGAACTCTCTTGCTTTTTTGATGATCCAGCTGATGTTGGCAATTTGATCTCTGGTTCCTCTGCCTTTTCTAAATCTAAATCTAAAACTTGAACATCTAGGAGTTCACGGTTCACATGTTGTTGAAGCCTGGATTGGAGAATTTTTAGCATTACTTTGCTGGCATGTGAGATGAGTGCAATTGTGTGGAAGTTTGAGCATTCTTTGGTACTTCCTTTCTTTGGCATTGGAATGAGAACTTTTTTCCCATCCTGTGGCCACTGCTGAATTTTCCAAATTTGCTGGCATATTGAGTGTAGCACCTTTACAGCATCATGTTTTAGGATTTGAAATAGCTCAACTGGAATTCCATCACCTCCACTAGCTTTGTTCATAGTGATGCTTCCTAGGGTATTGAGAGATCTTGAGAGAAACTGGAAGGATAATTCCAGCTCCAGAGCTCATCTGCTTCACAGCCTACCTTCTCCTCTGCCCAGTCCTGTTTCTTTCCCCTCCATTGCACACATGACCATACTTCGAATGCTCCCTAGTAAATCTTCTTGGCACTCTATCTCTGGTGAACTTGACCCATCTGTGGACTTCAGCCCCCAGGTTTCTGTGCTAGCTGGATTCCTGATGGGTTTATCCAGTGGCATATGATCAGAGGTGGGAGGAAAGGGAGGTTTATACTCCGTGCCTCTGCCTTTTTCCATGATGTTCTCTGACAGTAGCTGGTCCCTTGGGACTCTGGCTTGTGATGGCTCTCACCATTGCTTCCCTTTGCTCCATCAGGTTTAATAGTAATAATATTTCCCTCTTTTGCTAGTATCCAGAGGCCTCAACATCACTAGTTTGTTTTCTTAATCCTACTTCTTAACTCAGAGATCCTTTGGCTCAACCTTCAGTTGAAGCAGCAATGTGCTGGAAAATGTTTCACAACTGGATCTCTGGAAAAAACAAAAAGCTCTGATTTGTAGCTTTTGACAATTTATATGGAGGTAAATATGGCTTCCCAGTTGGTGCTAGTGATAAAAAACCCACCTGGCAATGCAGGAGATGCAAAATACATGGGTTCAGTCCCTGGATTGGGAAGATCCCCTGGAGAAAGGAATGGCAACCCACTCAAGTATTCTTGTCTGGAGAATCCTATGGACAGAGGAGCCTGGTGGACTACAATCCATGGGGTCACAAATAGTCAGGCACGACAGAAGTGACTTAGCACACAAGGGGTTAATATGCCCACTGGTGGCCCAACATGATGCTATTAAATTTGGAATTGGAAAAAAAAAGTTAAATAGTTCCGCTATACAGCAGTCCCTCCTTATTTGAGATTTAGTGCTTTCTTCAGTTATAGTTACTCTCAGCTGTGGTCCAAAAATATTAATGGAAAATTTCAGAAATACATAATTCATATGTTTTAAATTGGGTGCTATTCTGAGTAGTGTGATGAAATCCCATGCCCTCCTGTTCCATTGCAGGATGAGAATCATCCCTTTGTCCAGCATCTCCTGCCCATTAGTCACTTGGTAGCCTTCTGGGTTATCAGGTTACCTTTCATGTTATCACAATGTTTATACTCAAGTGACTTTAAAAATTTAATAATGGTCCCAAAGTGTAAGAGAAGTGATGTTGGCAAGTCAGGTATGCCGAAGAGAAGCTAGAAATGCATTTTTTAAAGTGAAAAAGTGAAAGTTCCTGACTTAGTAAGGAAAGAAAAAAGTTATAGTCTGAGGATGGCAACATCTATGGTAAGAACAAATCTTTTACATGTGACATTGTGAAGAAGGAAATAAAATTCAGGCTAGTTTTGCTTTTCTACCTCAAATGCAAATGTTATGGCCACAGTACCTGATGAGTGGTTAGTTAAGATGGAAAGGGCATTAAATTTGTACAGTAGGTTATTTTGAGAGAGAAATAGAGATAATTAGCATAACTTTTATTATGGTATTTTGTTAAAATTGTTCTATTTAATAATTAGCTATTGTTTTAAATCTATTACTGTGCCTAATTTATAGGTTAAGCTTTATCATAGGTATGGATGTATAGGAAAGTCATATATATTCGATACAATTGGCAGTTTCAGGTGTCCATTGAAGGTATTGGAGGATATACCTAGTGGATGAGGGGGGACAACTATGCAAATACAATAGATGTAAATAATCTCAGGATTATATGAAATAGTAAAATGTAATAAAATAATGAGGTAGGCATGAGTATGTAGTATTTATTGTCTTTATTTTTAATATAATTCAAACAGTTGAAGTTAATTTATTTGAAAATATTAACAGTGTTTAGCAATCAGCTTGAAAAATTCATAAGAATTAATAATTTTCTCCTGTGAGTCAGTATAAACTGGCTCCAGAATACTATTGAAGTATCCAAGTAGAATTCTGTGTTATGTTGAGACTCTGCTTGAAACAGGTAAAGAAAGTGAAAGTGAAAGTCACTCAGTTGTATCCGACTCTTTGTGACCCCATGGACTATACAATCCATGGAGTTCTCTAGGCAAGAATACTGTAGTGGGTAGCCTTTCCTTTCTCCAGTGGATCTTCCCAACCCAGGGATCAAACCCAGGTCTCCCACATTGCAGGCGTATTCTTTACCAGATGAGCCACAAAGGAGAATTAACTGGACAGATTGTCATGGACCTCTGACTTTGACAGTTCTTTCATGACCTTTTTTGACAGTCCCTTCATGACTTCCCTTGTGGCTCAGCCAGTAAAGTATCTGCCTGCAATGCAGGAGACCCGGGTTCAATCCTTGGGTCAGGAAGATCCCCTGGGGAAATAAATGGAAACCCACTCTAGTATTCTTGCCTAGAAAATCCTATGGACAGAAGAGCCTGGCAGGCTACAGTTCATGGGGTCCCAAAGGGCTGGACATGACTGAGCAACTTCAGTTCTTCATTTCTTCATGACTTTTGGTTACTTAACTACATTATGAACATCAGAAAGGAAGGGTAATCTGGAGTTAGAGAAGGGATTTGATATTTCAAATGAGATTTTCCATTTCCAGGGACATGAGGCCAAAGATTCAAGAGTGAGTTCTGTGTCTCAGGAGTGTGGATATGGAATGTGAATGTGGGTGTTTGAGTTGGAAAGAAGCTGAAATCCTGTTGGTTAGCAAAGGTCAAAAGTTGAGAAAATGGGAAGACACTGAGCAGACAGGAGTGAATTGCAATAAGAAGGTTTTTTTGCTTCCCTTTGGAGCTAGTTCTCTTCTAATTTTTTTATTATAATGGTGTGTGTGTGCTCAGTTGTGTCTGGCTGCTTTGCAATGCCATGGACTGTAGCCCTCCAGGGTCCTCTGTTCATGGGATTTTCCAGACAAGAATACTGGAGTGCATTGCCATTTCCTTCTACAGGGTATCTTCCCAACCCAGGGATCAAACCCATGGCTCCTTCCATGTCTCCTGTATTGCAGGCAGATTCTTTAAGGCTAAGCCACCTTGCTCAAGGTTAAACACCTTGAAAGTGAATAGGTGACTGTTTGCCTCCAAGTCTCTCACATTCCTACTTACAAATCCTACCAGACACAGAGGTATGGCCTATCCCCTCCAACTCATTTAGTTGGGTTGGCTCACCACATCTGTGGGCTGTTTTAATGGAGATGAAGCTCTGTACATGTCTATGCCTCAATTTTCATGGTGAGGACATTGGTGCTTTGAGACAAATAAAGACACCCTAAACTCTGAGAGGAGGGAGGGACCCTTTTACCTAAATGCAATGCCATTTCAGGTCTCTGTCTCCATCGTTTTCAGTTACAGCGGGGAAATGAATTTCTATGAAAGTGTCTCCATGAACCATATCAGACAAATCTGTGTTTGTTATTTTCTTCCAGTCCTTGCAAACAGTTTGGTAGGTAAGAGTTCAACTTGGGTTTAACAATCTTCATGGCATGTGTCCCTGTGCTGCTGTATAGAGCCAGGGCTGGGCAGGCAGGAAGTTCTCCAGCGTGCTGGGAGGGAAATAGTTAAGCTGACAAATTACCTATTGAGAAAAGCTGGGAAGCAGGAGGTCATGGAGGAAACAGCAAGTAGGAAGAAGGAAGCTTACATTTATTGAGCACTATCTGTATGCCAGGCATTATGGTGTTTTACTGAATCATTCATTTAATACTCAAAATTATTTTATGAAATAATTGATATCATTATCTTCAATTTTCCAGATAAAACTGAGAATGGAGACATGAATAATCTTGCCCAGCAGCTAAAGAGGGGATTGGAGAGCAAGGATTTGACATGATCCTTTTACAACAGCACCACATTCCTCTGTCTCTCAGGTTCTAAATCCAATTTGCCTCAGTGCTTTGCTCCAGCCATAGAGGCTGCCATGTGGTTTATAGAACCCTGTGATCTCTGCTTCTTATGCAGTCTTTCCTCTTCTCCATTCTCTTGGATAATCTTGCTCATCCTCCATGTCTCAGGTGCACGCAGAAAGCCTGCCAAGTCCCCCCACGACTAGACCAGGAGCTCAGGGCACCCACCAATCTGTACATTCTCCAGTGGTGCACACACTGTAATTTGTGCTTGCCTCTTTCTTTCATAACAGAGTAAACTTCATAAAAGCAAAGACTGTCTGATTTGTTTGCTGTTGTATTTATAACAGCCTGAGTCAAAGCATGTTCAGTAAAAGCCTGCTGCACAGTGGATGAGGATTCTTTTGTCCCTGGGCTTTGATGCTATGTCATTTCCTCTGCCTTACCTTCTATTTTTCTGGATACTATTTTTCTTTGTGTCTCTGTTACATGTTTCCTCCTTATAACCCAAGTTGGTTTAGGTGCTTCTCTTAGGTTTGTTGTGGCATCCAGTTCTCTCAAACTCATCATTCATCCCATGTTGTCATCACTGCTTCTCACTAATTCTTGACTGAAAACTCCTTGTCAGAATTTATTTTCTAACAATGTTCTCATTAAACAATACAGAAATACAGTTCTTAGTGCAGTGTGATTACTATTTATAAGATGAATGGATATATTATTTTAGACACAGCTAATTAAGGGACTGTGATACCAGCAAGACTCATTCATCTAACAAATGTCGATTCCACACCAACTCTGTGCCAGGCATAAGCCAGGTAATGAAGGTACATTAATGAACAAGCAGACATGTTCTCTGCTCTTGTAGGTCTTAGAACCCAATGGTAGAGGTGAGAGTTGTGGGAGGAAAGTTTAGCTGAGGTTAACTGCTGAGCAATCCAGTTGTAGATATAAGCAGCCTTCATGAAGAATCCTGTAGAATACCATCTTTTCCTTCTTGAGTTAGTGTTGAGGATTATGGAGGTCACGCATTTTGTATCTTACAGCTTCTATAAATCTCCAACTTTACATGCATCTTTTACTATTGCGGCATGTTCAGTCACTCATTCCTGTCTGACTCTTTACAACCCCATGGACTACAGCACGCCAGGCTTCCCTATCTTTCACCATTTCCCAGAGCTTGCTCAAACTCACGTCCATTGAGTCGGTGATGCCATTCAATGATCTCATCCTCCTTGGTCCCCTTATCCTCCTGCTTTCAATCTTTCCCAGCATCGTGGTCTTTTCTATTGAGTTGGCTCTTCACATCAGGTG
Source organism: Oreotragus oreotragus (assembly GCA_006410675.1). NCBI lineage: Eukaryota > Metazoa > Chordata > Mammalia > Artiodactyla > Bovidae > Oreotragus > Oreotragus oreotragus. The sequence continues at coordinate 436,981 of SJYX01013114.1, forward strand.
GCCTAAGTATTGGAGCTTCATCTTCAGTATCAGTCCTTCCAATGAATATTCAGGTTTGATTTTGTTTATGATCTCTTGGAAGTTCAAGGGACTCTCAAGAGTCTTCTCCAACACCACAGTTCAAAAGCATCAGTTCTTCAGTGTTCAGCTTTCTTTATGGTACAGTTCTCACATCCATACATGACCACTGGAAAAGCCATAGCATTGACTAGATGGACTGCTGGGGTCCAGCCCTGGTGGGTCCAGGGTAATTCGAAGGGGAGACGGAGTAGGCGTCCTAGGAAAAAACTTATTTAATTACAGATATATAGAGAGATTAAAAACGGATAGTGTAGTAGGAAAATTAGTGGAGAAAAGAGGCTGAATAACTTGGTTTACGTGGACTACCAATCACCACCTACGTAGACCACAGGCGTCTTTCCATTCTCCCAAAGAAGAGAAGCCACTGAGGCTTCCCCGGTCAGATCTTAGAAGCCCAGGCAGAATTAGCAGGCTTGGTGAGTACCCACATTTCAGATGGGAATTCAGCCAGAAAAACGGGGAGCAAGAAAGAAACAACATGGGGGAATCAGTCTTTCCAGAAACTGATCCGATTTCTTTATTTTTCAAGTTTGCTTATATACTTTTTGTTATACATAGGGATGAATACAGATTCACACGGGGGTCAGCAGACCTGCCCCTTGTCACAATCAGGTGCTTCATATAAAATTATACAAAGGTCTTATGGGTTTTAAATCATCTTTTGGCCATAAGGCCTGCTGCCATTTTATGGCCCTTTCTGATAATGGTCAGTTAACCAGAAAACTTATTTTTTCCAGGGGTGATTTTTTCTTAAACCAAGCGCCACCCCCCAAATAAAGTTGCATTCCTATAGGTGAGGGTGTAGTGGATTACAACTAAGAAAGGAATTTACTTAGCCTAAGGTTTAACATGATTAATCTTAAAGGTTAATACTTGTTTCTCCTATATGCTAGTTATATTCATTATATGGGCAAGGAATATGGAAATTTAGCAGCAAATATTGGCTCAACAAATGAAAACCCTTCACCAGTGTTCCCCTTAAGATCTATTTAGTCTTAAGATAGTGATAAAGTTACATTTTTTCATAGCAAGGACACAGTGATTTATAACAAAGTACAGTGATCTATAACAAAGGAGAAAATTCATTAACTCAAAAAGTCTAGTATTGCTAACATTAAAAACTACTATATTTCCTTTTTTATATTCCAAATACATTGATTAATATATTCCCAGGTGCCTAAGGATATGGAGGCCTGGCGGCAATCATTGACTCAACAATGAGAAAAGCCCTATGCTAATACTCCAAACTCTCTGTGCTGTTTATGGTTGAGAGGTTGTCACACAAGCTAGTCTGTCAGCAGAGAGGTTTGACCTGAGACACCCTTGTCCCACCCAGGGCAGGGAATTAGCAGTAATTATTGGCACAACAAATGAAAAAACCCTTCACCAATATAATTTATAATCAACCCACTATACTATACCAATAATTTTCTAACTTCTCAAAAGAGTCTGTATTTAGAAAGTTTAAAGCACCTCATGCCTCTCACAGTTGGGAGGTTGTAAACAATCACATGTGGCCGGATGAACCCACTCAGGCAGGCTAGAGAGCCTTCAGAGGAGTTTGTAAGTTGAAACACTCTTGTCACGTTCAGGAATTTTTATTAACTGGAGCTGCAAGTTAACTCCTTATCTGAGAGAAATGTTTATGGGGGAGAGCCCCCCGTAAAGTCAGAGGTGTAGGTGAGAGCATAAAACAGACTCTGGTTTTGGGGGTAGATGCTCGGGAACAAGGGGTTTCCTGAGGCTTGATCACACCTTTGCATATGAAGCCTCCTTCCTCATGACCTTTGCCATGGGCAGAGTTCCTCTCACTGGCTCCCAGCAATGGACCTTTGTTGGCAAAGTAATGTCTCTGCTTTTTCATACACTGTCTAGGTTTGTCATAGCTTTTCTTTCAAGGAGCAAGTGCCTTTTCATTTCATGGATATAGTCACCATCTGCAGTGATTTTGGAACCCCTCCAAAATAAAGTCTGACACTGTTTCCACTGTTTCCCCATCTATTTCCCATGAAGTGACGGGACCAGATGCCATGATCTTAGTTTTCTGAATGTTGAGCTTTACCAACTTTTCACTCTACTCTTTCACTTTCATCAAGAGGCTTTTTAGTTCCTCTTCCCTTTCTACCATAGGGCAGGCTTCCCAGGTGGCTCAGATGGTAAAGTGTCTGCTTGCAATCCAGGAGACCCAGGTTCGATTCCTGGGTTGGGAAGATTACCTGGAGAAGGAAATGACAATCCATCCCAGTACTCTTGCCTGGAAAATCCCATGGATGGAGGAGCCTGATAAGCTACAGTCCATGGGGTTGCAGAATAGGACACGACTGAGCGACTTCATTTCCCTTTCTACCACAAGGGTGGTGTCGTCTGCATATATGAGGTTATTGCTATTTCTCCTGGAAATCTTGATTCCAGCTTGTGCTTCTTCCAGCCCAGCATTTCTCATGATGTACTCTGCATATAAGTTAAATAAGCAGGGTGACAATATACAGCCTTGATGTACTCCTTTTCCTTTTTGGAACCAGTCTGTTGTTCTATGTCCAGTTCTAACTGTTGCTTCCTGACCTGAATATAGGTTTCTCAAGAGGCAGGTCAGGTGGTCTGGTATTGCCATCTCTTTCAGAATTTTCCACAGTTTATTGTGATCCACACAGTCAAAGGCTTTGGCATAGTCAATAAAGCAGAAGTAGATGTTCTCTGGAGCTCTCTTGCTTTTTCGATGATCCAGCAGATGTTGGCAATTTGATCTCTGGTTCCTCTGCCTTTTCTAAAACCAGCTTGAACATCAGGGAGTTCACTGTTCATGTATTGCTGAAGCCTGGCTTGGAGAATTTTGAGCATTACTTTACTAGCGTGTGAGATAAGTGCAATTGTGTGGTAGTTTGAGCATTCTTTGGCATTGCCTTTCTTAGGGACTGGAATGACAACTGACCTTTTCCAGTCCTGTGGCCACTGCTGAGTTTTCCATATGTGCTGGCATATTGAGTGCAGCATTTTCACAGCATCATCTTTTAGGATATGAAATAGCTCAGCTGGAACTCCATCACCTTCACTAGCTTTGTTCCTAGTGATGCTTCCTAAGGCCCACTTGACTTCACATTCCAGGATGTCTGGCT
>SJYX01013114.1:440239-468144 GCA_006410675.1 Oreotragus oreotragus
TTTCACAGCATCATCTTCCAGGATTTGAAATAGCTCAAATGGAATTCCATCACCTCCACTAGCTTTGTTCGTAGTGATGCTTTCTCAGGCCGTTAGTTCATGTATTTTTGGAGCCTAACTTGGAGAATTTTGAGCGTTACTTTGCTAGCATGTGAAGTGAGTACAATTGTTTGACGTTTGGAACATTCTTTGGCATTGCCTTTCTTTGGGATTAGAATGAAAACTCACCATTTCCAGTCCTATAGTCACTGCTGCATTAACCAAATTTGCTGGCATATTGAATGCAGCACTTTCACAGGATCATCTTTTAGGATTTGAAACAGCTCCATTGGAATTTCATCACTTCCACTAGCTTTGTTGGTAGTGATTCTTTCTCAGGCCCACTTGACTTCACATTCCAGAATGTCTGGCTCTAGGTGAATGATCACATCACTGTGGTCATCTGCATCATTAAGATCTTTTTTTTTTTTTGTATGGTTCTGTGTATTCTTGCCACCTTTTCTTAATAATTTCTGCTTCTGTTAAGTCCATACCTTTGTTCTTTATTGTGCCCATCTTTTTATGAAATGTTCCCTTGGTATCTCTAATTTTCTTGAAGANTACATTGGGGACTATAATCTATTGGAGACGTATTATTTTTTTTATAGGATTAAGTTGGAGTGCAATTTTTTCTTTCTTAATGGATAGTCAATATTCTTAGCCTTAGGATCTTCGGTGAAATCAGCTTATTTAATTATCTTATTCTTATCTGGTTTTCTACTTGATGTCAAGGTTGGGATAATCACATAAAATAAATTAATATGTGAGCCCTATTTTCCCCTTTCTTAAAACAGGAATCCACATCATCTGTTTCTGTAGATAAAGTTTTATCAGAACATAGCCATGCTGATTCCTTATATATTGTCTATTGCTTCTTTTGTTACAATGACAGAGTTGACATTTGTGATAGAAATGGCATGGTCTGCAAAGCTTAATGTATTTATCATCTGATCCTTAAAAGAAAGGTCTAGCACATGGTCAGATTTCATACATGTTCCTTGTATGCTTCAAAAAAATGTGTATTCTCTTATTTTTGACAATAACTTTTTTCTCCATATCTATTAGATGAAACAATATTTATTATTAACGTTAATTAATTATGNTTAAGTATGTCTTGCCATTCCCTCCTGGCCTGAAGAGTTTCTATTGAAAGATCAGCTGTTATCCTTATGGGAATCCCCTTGTGTGTTATTTGTTGTTTTTCCCTTGCTGCTTTTAATATTTGTTCTTTGTGTTTGATCTTTGTTAATTTGATTAATAAGTGTCTTGGGGTGTTTTGCCTTGGGTTTATTCTGTTTGGGACTCTCTGGGTTTCTTGGACTTGGGTGATTATTTCCTTCCCCATTTTAGGGAAGTTTTCAACTACTATCTCCCCAAGTATTTTCTCATGGTCTTTCTTTTTGTCTTCTTCTTCTGGGAGTCCTATGATTCAAATGTTGGGGCATTTAACATTGTCCTAGAGGTCTCTGAGATTGTTCTCATTTCTTTTAATTAGTTTTTCTTTTTTCCTCTCTGATTCATTTATTTCTACCATTCTATCTTCTACCTCACTAATCCTATATTCTGCCTCCATTATTCTACTATTTGTTCTCTCCAGAGTGTTTATGATATCATATATTGCATTATTCATTATATATTGACTCTTTTTTATTTCTTCTAGGTACTTGTTAAACCTTTCTTGCATCTTCTCAATCCTTGTCTCCAGGCTATTTATCTGTGATTCCATTTTGTTTTCAAGATTTTGGATCATTTTCACTATCATTATTTGGAATTCTTTATCAGGTAGATTCCCTATCTCTTCCTCTTTTGTTAGGGTTGGTGGGCATTTATCCTGTTCCTTTACCTGCTGGGTATTCATCTGTCTCTTCATCTTGTTTATATTGCTGTATTTGGGGTGGCCTTTCTGTATTCTGTCAGTTTGTGGAGTTCTCATTATTGTGGAATTTCCTCACTATGGGTGGGGTTATAAGGGTGGCTTGTCAAGGTTTCCTGTTTAGGGAAGCTTGTGTTGGTGTTCTGGTGTGTGGAGCTGGATTTCTTCTCTGTGGAGTGCAATGAAGTATCCAATAATGAGTTATGAGATGTCAGTGGGTTTGGAGTGACTTTGGGCAGCCTATATATTGAAGCTCAGGGCTATGTTCCTGTATTGCTGGAGAATTTGCATGGTATGTTTTGCTCTGGAACTTCTTGGCCCTTGGGTGGTGCTTGGTTTCTCTGTAAGTATGGAGGTATTTGATGAGCTCCTGTCAATTAATGTTCCCTGGAGTCGAGTTCTCTGGTGTTCTCAGGATTTGGACTTAAGCCTCCTCTTCTGGTTTTCAGTCTTATTTTTACAGTAGCCTAAGGACTTCTCCATCTATACAGCACCATTGATAAAACATCTAGGTTAAAGATGTAAAGTTTCTCTACAGTGAGGGACACCCAGAGAGGTTCACAGAGTTACATGGAGAAGAGAAGAGGGAGGAGGGAGATAGAGGTGACCAGGATGAGATGAGGTGGAATCAAAAGAGGAGAGAGCAAGCTAGCCAGTAATCACTTCATTATGTGCACTTCACAGTCTGGACCACTCAGAGATGTTCACGGAGTTATACAGAGAAGAGAAGAGGGAGGAAGGAGACAGAGGTGGCCAGGAAGATAAAGGGGGAATCAAAAGGAGAGAGACAGATCCAGCCAGTAATCAGTTCCATAAGTGTTTTCTACCGTCTGGAACACACAAGGAGATTCAGAGTTGGGTAGAGGAGAGAAGGGGGAGGGAGGAGATAGAGGCGACCTGGTGGAGAAAAAGGAGAGTTCAAAGGAGGAGAGAGCAGTCAAGCCAGTAATCTCACTCCCAAGTAAAAATGGATACTGAAGATTGGGTTCTTAAAGGTACAAAATTGATAACAAATACCAAAAATCAAAGATTAAAAAAAATCTTGAGTAGTGGTTGGATTTTAAAAAATACAATATTAAAGGAAAAAAAAGTCACAAAAATTATTAAAAATATATATATGAAGTTTGCTTAAAAAAATAGTGTCTCTCTGTCTCTTTGTTTTTTTTTTCAAAGTAATAGTAGGTTATAAAAATGAAAATTAAAGGAGTAATAGAGGACTTAAAATAAAAAAAATTAAAGAATGATAGTAAAAATAGTAAAAATATATCTAGGCTTCCTCTGGTGTTGTGGGCTGTGTGGGGTCAGTTCATTTTCGGTAGTTCCTTGATCTAGCTTATATTCTCGAGATCTATAGGTCCCTTCCTATGTAGTTGGTACTAACTATAGGGTTTTAATTTATTGCACCTGTCACTTCCAAGGAGGTTCCCTCTGTTTTAGCTTCTGTTTGCTGGTCTCTTCAGTGTTTAATTTCCACCCTGACACAAGGGGGCGGTGGTGGACACTTTTTAAGGCTCACCTGTTCTGTCGTGCTTTGGGGAGGGAGGGACGCGGCAAACAAACAACACCGGCGTGTGCTTGCAGTGTCTCGGCCACACTGGATTTGTCTTCACTCACGGCGTATGTGCTTTCCCTGTCTACACTGCTTAGGCTCTAAGTTGCTCTGCTGGGAACTGTCTGAGGCTGGCCCTGGGTTGTATGTACTTCCCAGGTTTAAGCCACTCAAGTTCAGGTACTGCAAGTTCAGAGGTGTAGACATGGTTGGGCCTGCGTTTTGTGCCCTTCCCAGGTCCAAGCAGCTCAGGTGACCAGGTGTTTGGTGAGCGTGGTTGCTGAGAGTTATCGCCTCCCTTGTCCCTGCCGCTCGGTTTTCTGGGTGTACAACCGGCACACCTTCTCAGGCAATGTTGACCGTCCGGAATCCTAAGAAGTCTTGGTTTGTTGCTATTATGTAGCAACAAAGCCTGCTTGCAGTTTGGTAGATAATGCCTCTCTGGGGCCGCGATTGCTTTGGCTGCTCTCGCCTGCCTGTCACTGGAGGAGGTTGGGCCGGTCTGCAGCTGGCTAGCTCTGCTCAGTCCTTTGTTCTGTGAGCAGGCCTGGCGATGTCTTAGGTTAGGGCTTTTCACATGGTAGCTATCCCCTAGTCTGGTTTGCTATCCCAAGTTAGTTCCCTCAGTTTGCCCTTGGGGCATTCAGGCCTGGTCCTTACTCTAAGCAATGCAGCCCGCACCTCTCTGTCCAGCCCCCATTTGCTAGTGGTGGATGCAGGCATCTGTGCTGCTTCTCTGCTGTGGGAGTTACCATTGGGCATGTAATCTGTGGGTTTTAATTATTTATTTATTTTCCCTCCCGGTTATGTTGCCCTCTGTGGTTCCAAGGCTCGCCAGTGTTTCGGCAGTGAGAGTGTTTCCTGGTGTTTGGAAACTTCTGTCTTTTAAGACTCCCTTTCTGGGATGGAGCTCCATCCCTACCTCTTTTGTCTCTCTTTTTATCTTTTACATTTTTTCCTACCTCCTTTCGAAGACAATGGGCTGCCTTTCTGGGTGCCTGATGTCCTCTGCCCGCATTCAGAAGTTGTTTTGTGGAATTTACTCAGCATTCAAATGTTCTTTTGATGAATTTGTGGGGGAGAAAGTGGTCTCCCTGATCTATTCCTCCATCTTAGTGCCGCCCCTCCGGTGTCAATTATATATGCTGCAAATGTCTTTTCCCAGTTTGTATTTTATCTTTTCCCTATTAATGGTATCTTTTGTTGAATAAAGCTTTGGAATAAATGTAGTTGAATATATCAGTATTTTCTCTCGTGGGTTGCATACTGCATCTTATTTAAGAAATAATATTCTATCATGAGGTCATACAGGTATTCTCTTATATTTTCATCTGGATGTTTCGATTTTTTCTTTTACATTGGGGACTATAATCTATTGGAGACGTATTATTTTTTTTATAGGATTAAGTTGGAGTGCAATTTTTTCTTTCTTAATGGATAGTCAATATTCTTAGCCTTAGGATCTTCGGTGAAATCAGCTTATTTAATTATCTTATTCTTATCTGGTTTTCTACTTGATGTCAAGGTTGGGATAATCACATAAAATAAATTAATATGTGAGCCCTATTTTCCCCTTTCTTAAAACAGGAATCCACATCATCTGTTTCTGTAGATAAAGTTTTATCAGAACATAGCCATGCTGATTCCTTATATATTGTCTATTGCTTCTTTTGTTACAATGACAGAGTTGACATTTGTGATAGAAATGGCATGGTCTGCAAAGCTTAATGTATTTATCATCTGATCCTTAAAAGAAAGGTCTAGCACATGGTCAGATTTCATACATGTTCCTCGTATGCTTCGAAAAAATGTGCATTCTCTTATTTTTGACAATAACTTTTTTCTCCATATCTATTAGATGAAACAATATTTATTATTAATGTTAATTAATTATGAAACATTTGAACAGAAAAATTACTTTTTGTAGCGCTATCATTTACTGAGGAAGATATAATAAAATGCTTTACAATAATTTATAGTGATTAAAATATTTTACATTATTAAACACTTTAAAATGATGGTGGATTTAAAATTCTCTCCTTTTTAAAAAATAAAAAAAAATAAAAAAATAAAACTCAAAAAAAAAGAAAATTCTCTTCTATGTGCTGGCCCACACTGTAAATTTTGAAATCGCCAGCCTCAAAAGCTGCATATTGCATGTGCCAATTCCTTATCCTGCACACACACACACGTTTTATTTGTTCTGTTTCCCTGCGGAGTCTCACCAAATACAGTCCTTAAGTTTTTCTCTTTCTTCTTTTATGTTGCTCCTAATACTGTTATTGAAAATCTTGTTAATGTAAAAGGGAAGGTAGACATATATTCTCATTTCCAGGTGGATCCAATCCTTTGTATATCTTTGTTACTTTTATTAGCATAATCAATTAGGTTTCATATCCATATCTTGCTCAGGTGTGTAATAATATTATTTTTATTACTTTGTATATTTCTTATTTCATTTATTTTGCTTCTGACTTCACATTCAAAATTTCAGAGGATAACTCCATATTCTTGGATGGGACCTTATAATTGTGCTTGCTTGGCTCTAAGTTTTGTGATGATTAGAAAGCACCTGGGCATGGAGAAGATTCCAGGGTCAACTGGAATTTGCTTGTTTTACAATTTAGTTAAGCCACTCAAATTCTCTAAGATATACAAGGAGTGGGGTGCCATTGCCTTCTCCAACCTATTATATAGTTTTGATAAATTAGTACTTATATTTTCTATAAATGACATAGGTTTTGAATTTAAACAGTCCTGAATTTCAGTTATGCATGTGCTATTTTTGAAATGTGTGTGATCTTGAACAAGTTGTTCAGTTACTTTGAACCTCAATTCTCTCATATCTTAAATGGGATAAATAATATATTTTTTAAACAGCTGACAAAAGAATCAAGCAAAGCAGCTGATTAAACACCTAGGAGAGTGTTTAGAACATAATAGAATCTAAGTAAATTGTACCTAATATTGTTATTATTATTACCATAATTATTTTCATTTATTTATTCTTTCATCAACCCAATAGATGTTTATTGAAAACCTATTATGTCAGCCATGCTTCCCTGGTGGCTCAGAGGTTAATGCGTCTGCCTCCAATGCGGGAGACCTGGGTTCGATCCCTGGGTCNAGGGGTTGAGCTTTATCCTGTTTAATTTGATCTCCAGTGAGCATCTTCTGGGCAGTCTTTAATCTTACAAATATTTATTCTTTCCCTTCCATGTTCTAAGTGCTGGAATCAAAAATGAGAAGACTAAGACCTTTGCTTTCATAACACCAATTTCTATTCAGAAGGCAGGCATTAACCAGCAAATCCACAGTAATTTAGGCCAGACTATCCTCTTGCCTTTTGTTATATTTAGAAGTCTTATTTCTCTTGCAGAATACACTGTAACTTTCTTCTAAGGCTCATTTAAAATTTTCTATTCTGAGAATTCAGTGCTTACTTGTGGAATGCTTCCAATCTCATGTTTCCAAGTTTGTTCCTTTTGGGGAGTGATGACATTTTGCATGTTTTCTTACTTTTTGCCTTTATTGCCAAATATTTAAAGGATCTGGCAGATTGGGAGACCATTAAATGGTACCAGAAAGATGACCCATGTCTTATTTGGGAATAGGTGATGGGGATGGAGGAGGTTGATTATGAGGATCTGTGCTAGAATGACACTGATGGGAAGGATTTGGAGTTCAATGACTTTCAGAGGGGAATGAAAAAAAAAATAGATATGAATACTATTTACAACAGGGGCTTTCCCGGTGACTCAGACGGTAAAGAATCTGCCTGTAATGCAGGAGACCTGGGTTCTATCCCTGGGTTGGGAAGATCCCCTAGAGAAGGAAATGGCAACCCACTCCAGATTCTTGCTTGGATTCTTCCATGGAGAGAGGAACCTGGCGGGCTACAGTCCATCGGATTGAAAAGAGTCAGACATGACTGAGTGACTATCCTACTATTTATAATTAGTCTAATAAGAAAATAGAAAGGCTCAAATATAACTTAATGCCTCTTTGAACGTGTCTAATTGTACCACGTATCATGCCAAAAGGTTTGAATTAAGCCTCTGATATAGTATTAAGCTCAGCCATTCCTGTTGATACATCACAACCAATGAGTATTTTCTGCAATAGTCCGAAACTCTGGTTAATGGTTTCATAGTATTAATGTGCCACCTAGTGGTTCAGATCGCACATTCTAATTGCATATGATTTTGGTTTTTCAGGACTTCCCTGGTGGCTCAGACAGTGTCTGTCCATAATGTGAGAGAACCGGGTTTGATCCCTGGGTTGGGAAGATCCCCTGGAGAAGGAAATGGCAACCCACTCTAGTACTCTTGCCTTGAAAATCCCATGGATGCAGGAGCTTGGTGCAGGCTACTCTCCATGGGGTCGCAAAGAGTCGGGCACGACTGAGCGACTTCACTTTCTTTCTTTCTTTTTAGGTTTTTCAGAGTTATAAATGTGGATATCCATTTTCCTTGATAATCATGACCCTTTATTAAAAGTATCTGCCAGATTCCAACTATGATAAACCCACTAATTTCTGATATTCATATTGTTGTTTTTGTTCAAACACTGATATTTTCTTTGTACTCATGAATTCATTGTGAAGGGGTTGACTTCAGTCATTATCAGTGTGATGTCCCCAGTGATAGTTTATATATTTTAAAGGTTTTTAGTTATTTGGGAAGTAAACAGTTGATTTTTAATTTTACTTGGGTTCTCTGCAATGAGGGTTGGTGTGTCTCATGTTGCTTTGGTGCTCTTTTCAGAAGGAGAGACTAGCTGAAAACTTGCTGACATGATTTCTAGCATGATAATGAGATTAATTAGAAGGAGACATAGTAGAGCACATTTGATAGTGTGATGGATTTACTGACTTTTATCATAAAAAATCTACTGTTGGCTATATATCGTGGGTTTATTTCTAGTAAATGTTACAGCCTCCCACCTAAGGTAAAGCTCCTAAATTTTCTCATGTATGGTTAGTGAAAATACCAATAATAAATAGATGCTAGTTGTGAGATGTTTCCTATGTGCTGGGCATTAATAAATGATCTCCAGTTCCCACAGAAGCCCAGATTAATGTTATTATTTCCATTTTAAAGAAGAAGAAATGGCTGGGGGATATAAGTTAATTTCCCTTGATATCCACAGCCAAGAAATCCCTGTGCCTGGAGGCCTTCTAGCATGGTCTCCATCATAGACCTGAAGCCCCCTCTTCTATTTCTGTAGAATTATTTTTCCCTCACTCATGGGAAAGATGGGGTCAGTGGATATCTGCTTTACTTAAAAGACTCAGTAACATTTGAACTCATCTTTTTCAGTAGACAATTATATATAGATTGTAAAATTATAATTAAATTGTAAAATTATAAAATAAAGCTAAAATTAAATTAAAATTATATATATAATTGTCTTCTGGGAAAAACACATATAAAATTAAAAATCACAAAGTAAATAAAGGTGTCACATTCCCATGATAAATCCCTCTTCCTAGAATATGACTGTTTGTTTAAAGTTATCATTAGAGAACAGAGGGCCCTGCCCCAGTGAGTCTCACATAAGTCACAGAAGATTAATGTAGGTTAGCATCACCCAAGTCACACATTTCTCTTCTCCCGGCTTGCCCATGGAGATTGGATGAGGAAATGGGAAAACCCTACTGTATACACATATCCAAGGCCAAGTGGGCCACACCAGCTCTGGGTGGGAGGAGCTCTGATGTTGTAAACGTCTCAGACTTGCCTCATTTATAGATATATATAGATAGATGATTGGAGAAGGCAATGGCACCCCACTCCAGTCCTCTTGCCTGGAAAATCCCATGGATGGAGGAGCCTGAACATCTATTGACTTAAAGAAAACTACTTAATTCAAAGGGCTTAGAAAACTTGACAACAGGTAGAGCTTAGAGGCTATTGCAAGGATTTGAAGTTGCAAGAACAAAATGTGGAAGATCAAAGGGCATAGGTTAGCTCAGGTAACAGTAGTAGGAGCAAGTTGTGCACTGTTTCCATATGTCAGGGCCAAGTGATGGGTCAGGAAGTTCAAGATGGCAAGAGAATCTAATAGGTGACCTGGTTGCCAGAAGCTTGTGACATCGCCTTGATAATGAAGCTTGTCTCAGACCCAGACAACACTTGACTGGAAAGAGGGACCATATGAAGGCTGCTGAGATTAGAGCCAAACAACATCTTTTAGCGTTGGGGTGGGGGGAAGGTACGGGTGTGATTCCTTCATTTTTTCACTCATACCTATAACTCTCAACTCGCTTCTTTAATGGATGTTATGTGCGCACATTATCTTCTTATTTATCTGCCAGTGATCCATGCATAATCTACTGCCCACACTCCTAAAGTTTTATTGATGGTGTTGACTCTCCCTAGCATTTATCTCCAGAATGGAAGTTTTAATGGTGCACCTCTGCACAACTGTGCTCCAGTGATTTTTCATTCAACTTTTGATTAGTAGCCAGGAACAATATTGTTTCATATCTATACTCCTGTTCTCTTGATGGCCAATGTATTGAAATAAGAAACTACTCGTCTGTTTGTCCTCAATATTCAGAATTAGAATGTTAAACATTTCACCCACAAAGTGTTGCAGTTAGCTCATTCCCTCTACTTCCCCACCCCCAAGAATGAAAAGTTCTTTATGTTCATGGAGATGTTCTCTGTTGAACAGACAGTGGCCAAAAAAAGATGGAAATTGCATTGTATCCGTGCTGGGGGAGGCCTGCCATCACACAGAAGAGGGACTGGTTTGAGTCTTCACTTGGAATTTCCATAGCTAAGCTGATGATAAATGTGGGGTTACCTTTACACAGTGGGTCATACAAGGCTGGGTTGTAGTGAACAGACTTGAGGCAAAAGTATGTTATTGGGGGAATAGTTCCAGACCAGAAACCAAACTTTTAGGGTGAAAATGCTAATGTGATTACACACTTACCATTTATGGGCTGAATTATATCTCTCCAACCCCCAAATTCATGTGTTGGAGTCCTAACCCCGAGTTCCTCAGAATATGACCTTATTTGGAAATAAAATTGCTGAAGATATAGTTAGTTAAGATGAGGTCATACTCGATTAGGATGGGCCCCTAATCCGATATGACTGATATCCTTATATTAAAAAGGAAAATTGGCAGCAGATGTTAGGGAGCATGCCATGTGAGGATTGAAGTTTTGCTACCACAAACCAAGAAACATCTGGGGCTTCCAGAATTTGGAAAAGGTGAGGAGGGATCCTTTCCCTACAGGTTTCAGAAGGAACATAGCCTTGCTGATACGTGAATCTGGGACTTCTAGCCTCCAGAGCTATGAGACAACACATTTTTGTTGTTTAGGCCATTCAGTTTGTGGTACTTTGTTATGGTAGCTCTAGGAAACTACCACATATGGGGCTTCCAGAATTTGGAAAAGGCGAGGAGGGATCCTTTCCCTACAGGTTTCAGAAGGAACATAGCCTTGCTGATACGTGAATCTGGGACTTCTAGCCTCCAGAGCTATGAGACAACACATTTTTGTTGTTTAGGCCATTCAGTTTGTGGTACTTTGTTATGGTAGCTCTAGGAAACTACCACATCGCCCACTGCTTCTGACATTTGGTAATACATGCTGTAGCATACCCAAACACAGAAGTGCTTGTCACTTGTTGGACAAAAACTGTGGCTGGTGGATCCATGATTCCTTTTTGAAATTCATTCTAGTCAGAACAGCTGACTGTTCTGCTCGCATTCTCTGCTGTTTGGAGATGCTCTAGGCACACAAAAAGTGGATACTGTTGGTGCTTTGCCCAATCTTCTATACTAGTGTGTGAGTTGTGTCCAGCTCTTTGCAACCCCATGGACTGTAGTCTGCCAGGCTCCTCTGTCCATGGGATTTTCTTTGCAAAAATACTGGAGTGGGTTGACATTTCCTCCTCCAGGGGATCTTCCAGACCCAGGGATAAATCCATGTCTCTGGCATCTCCTGCACTGGCAGGCAGATTCTTTACCACTGAGCCACTTGGGCTGCCATTCTTCTTTACTAGGTTAGAGCCTATTTCCCCGTTGTAGGTGTGTTCTTGGCTTTTCTAGAGGATTGCCCTAAGCCAGTCAGAACTCCCTTTATCAAGAAAAGTACACCACCTACTATCCCCTTTAGATTATATCCATAACAGGGCCTACCTCTGGGATGTTATTTGTGGCGCAGGGCTCCCCAGGGGGTCAGGATGAGGCTGGACCCCACATGAGCTCATAGCATTGCTCAGCTCTGTAACCGTCCTGCTCTCCTCACTCAGCTTCTGAGAGTACAGCCTCCCCAAATCCCTAACATGGCTCTGCTCCTGATAAACTTGACTTTAGACTTCAGGTCCCACTGTTCTCCTTCTTGGAGAAATTGGAAAGAGAAGGGCCGAGCCATTTCCTACAGCAGCTTAAGGGGAAGGAAGACATGGTGCAGAGCAGGGCCCAGTAGAATAAGGCCAGGTGGTAAGGCGTGGTGCCCTCAGTCTTTGAGGTGGTGGAGTTAATGTGTGCACCAACCTTCTTTCATCTGCTGCTCTTTACAAGTGTCATCAGTCAGTAAGCTTGACTGTTTCTATGGTCATTATGGGTATATGGACCTTGTTCTCAGAGACAACTTCTCATTGATTCCATTTTAAACTTTCCAAATGAGGGCCAGGTGTGTGAGAAGACTTGTGAAAGATGCCCTTTCCCAACTAACGAGTGATGGGAGTGGTCTGACCAGGTTTGCTCCTCAGAAGTGCCCTTGCCTGCCCTATTCTTTCGGCTTTGGCACTGCCAGCAAGACCCATTTGGCTTGACAAAGGAGCCTTGGTGACCTCCTTACCTCAGGTGAACCCTCTGCTGACTCAAATGCACTGAACACAGAGGTTAAAAGAGAGATGAACCATTTGGGATTTGACAAATGCAATAAGAGGTCCTAAAGACAGAAGATAAAAGAACAGAGAAATTCAAGGAAAATAGTCTAGGCAAGAAAAATTTGGAAGATATATTTTTTGGGGCATATTTTCTTTCCAGAGATTCTTTTTAATCTATTGTCTTGCCTATCCACTGTTAAATGGGACTAAGTGCAGAAGAATTGATGCTTTTGAACTGTGGTGTTGGAGAAGACTCTTGAGAGTCCCTTGGGCTGCAAGGAGATCCAACCAGTCCATTCTGAAGGAGATCAACCCTGGGATTTCTTTGGAAGAATGATGCTGAAGCTGAAGCTCCAGTACTTTGGCCACCTCATGAGAAGAGTTGACTCATTGGAAAAGACTCTGATGCTGGGAGGGATTGGGGTCAGGAGGAGAAGGGGACAACCGAGGATGAGATGGCTGGATGGCATTGCTGACTCGATGGACGTGAGTCTTGAGTGAACTCCAGGAGTTGATGATGGACAGGGAGGCCTGGCGTGCTGCGATTCATGGGGTCACAAAGAGTCAGACACGACTGAGCGATTGAACTGAACTGAACTGAATATCTTTGTTGTTATTTTGTTTCACACCTTTGTGAGTATACCAATGAACTTCAGGCTTATAGTCACAATCGCTTCATCAAAAAGTATGTGTACTTTAACTGTGACATATAATGCTAGACTGACTTTCATGACNCGATTCATGGGGTCGCAAAGAGTCAGACACGACTGAGCGACTGAACTGAACTGAACTGAATATCTTTGTTGTTTTTTTGTTTCACACCTGTGTGAGTATACCAATGAACTTCAGGCTTAGAGTTACAATCGCTTCATCAAAAAGTATGTGTACTTTAACTGTGACATATAATGCTAGACTGTCTTTCATGACAGTGGTACCAATTTATAGTCCCATTGGCACTGTAAGTACTTGCTCATTTATCTATACCAAGAATAAACAAGCTGTGGCTTCTTGTTTTTGGAAATAAAATTTTGCTTGAACCCAACCATGCACATTGTCTATGCTTGCTTTCAAACTGCAGAATTGAGTGAATGCAAAAGAGAACATATTGGCATGTTTCACAAAGGTGAAAATAGTCACTATCTGGGTTTTACAGAAAAAAATTGCCAATTCCTACTTCATATTCTGTGACACAGAAAGAAATCAAACTTTCCGATCCCTGCTAATCTGATGTAAGAAAAAGATGTTTCATTAGAGACTTATTTTATTATTCTTTAAAATATAAATTTATTTATTTTAATTGGAGGTTAATTACTTACAATATTGTATTGGTTTTGCCATACATCAACATGAATCTGCCACAGGTATACATGTGTTCCCCATCCTAAGCCCCTCTCCCTCCTCCCTCCCCATACCATCCCTCTGGGTCGTCCCAGTACCCCAAGCATCCAGTATCATGCATTGAACCTGGACTGGCGATTCATTTCATGTATGATATTATACATGTTTCAGTGCCATTCTCTCAAGTCATCCCACCTTCTTCCTCTCCCACAGAGTCTAAAAGACTGTTTTATACATCTATTTCTCCCTTGATGAGTAAGGTTGGAAGGTTTTCTATCTTCTTTTCTTTTGTTTTTTGAAAGAAAACAAAATTTTGTTATTCTTCACATTTATCCTATATTGCATCATATCATACCACCTTATAGTTTGTTGAAGTAAGGGTTGAATAGGAAAACCAAACAAACAAGTAGAAAAAATTCTGTAATTCAATATTTTCCATGATCAGAAGATGAGAAAAAGCAAACCACAGGTAAGATAGAATATATTCTGAGATGTCTTTTCAATCTTCCTCCATTTTTAATAATATTGCAAAGTAATTGTTGACAGTTTGGCCCCTGACTTCTAAACATCTCTGAAAACAGTGTTTCTAAAACTCTTTTGATGAACCATTGGTTATTTTCTGGTATTTCCTGATTACAATGTCTATTTTTCCTCCTTGCTTGGATAACAAGAAATCATGATATATGTCTTACAAATTATCCTTAACATGTTAAATTGTGAGTTAACATTTACCTTTCTTTTAAATTTTATTTTAGTATAATTGTTTTACAGTGTGGTGTTCGTTTCTGCTGTACAATAAAATGAAACAGCTATAATACCTCAAATGGTGTGTGCTCAGTCATGTGTGGCTCTCTGCAAACTCAAGGACAGTAGCCCACCAGGCGTCTTTGTCCATGAGATTTTCCAGGCAAAAATACTGTAGTGGGTTGCCATTTCCTTCTCCAGGAGATTTTCCCCACCCAAGGATTGAGCTTATGTCTCTTGCATCTCCTGCATTGGCAGGCAGATTCTTTACTACTGAGCTACCTGGGAAGCCCCAAATCAGCTATGTATTTATATATACATATATATCCCCTATTTTAAAATTTCCTTCCCATTTAGATCACCACAGAGTATTTAGTAGAGTTCCCTGTGCTATACAGTAGTTTCTCATTGGTTATCTATTTTATGCTTAGTATGTATGTTGACCCCAATCTCCCAAATTCATCCCCCCAAGATATCTCTTGGTATCCATAAGCTTGTTCTCTATGTCTGTGTCTCTATTTCTGCTTTGATAATAAGTTCATTTATACCATTTTTCTAGATTCCACATATATGCATTAATATATGATATTCATTGCCTTTTCTGTGAAACTTGTATTTTTGGCTTGTTTCTTGAGGAAATTGTCTCTTCTTCAGGGATATAAGTAGCAAATATATTCCCCTGTTTGTTGTTCTTCTTTGGATTTTGATATGCTGTCCATTTTTGGCATGTAAAAATGTTTGATTTTTTTAATGTAACTAGATATACCAATTTTTTATTTAGCAATTTTGGATTTTCTATCATATTTATAAAAATCTTACCCACTGTTCTTTTATTCTTTGCCTCTTAATGTTCATGCATTTGATCCATTAAATTTTTTTTTTTTTTTTGGTAAGATATGAGATGCACCCTTATTGCTTTTTGTCCCCAAGAAAGGTAGTTGTCTGAAATCCATTTACTGAAGAATTCATCTTGGGGAAACTTATTCAAAACACCATCTTTATTGTGAACTAAATTATACTCCTCCCCTCCTCTATTCTTGAATGNTTGATCCATTAAATTTTTTTTTTTTTTTTGGTAAGATATGAGATGCACCCTTATTGCTTTTTGTCCCCAAGAAAGGTAGTTGTCTGAAATCCATTTACTGAAGAATTCATCTTGGGGAAACTTATTCAAAACACCATCTTTATTGTGAACTAAATTATACTCCTCCCCTCCTCTATTCTTGAATGTTTTATTTTATTTTATTGATCCTCATATTTTAATGATTATAGCTTTACAATATGTTTTATTTTCTGAAAAAGGTTAGTTTCTCTCCTTATTTTTCATTTTTAGAATACATTTTTTCTGGGCTCTTTTTGCTTTAAATTGTTTTCTTTCCATGTAATCATTAGAATTAGCTTATACCATTTTAAATAGACTTTCATGCTTTCTCTCTCAAACCTGTACTGTGATAATAAATGTAAACCTAAATTAGTCTGTTGGAGGATGAGAACAAAGTGACTCATCCTAGCTGAGACTATCCCAGACCAGACAACCCCCAGCTGGCTAAGCAGCTGAGCAGCACAGGAGTGATTTTATCAGATAATAACTTAGTCTTTCCTGTGTCAGTAGAATTGTCCAGACAGCATACAGATTTGTAAACAAAAGTGGATATTTATTGTTGCATGCCACTTAGATTTCTTGGTAGTTGTAGTACAGTATTGTGGCAATAATAACTGATAAAAGAGGAGATGAGACCATATAGGGAGACAGTACATATGGAAACAAAAAGAAGTCCTAAAGTGGAATCCTGGCACACACCAATATTTGGAGGCAAAAGGGAGGAAATTAGGATGAAGGCTTACCTTCACTTATTCTTTTGCTTTTAAGTAATAATACCTATAAACCATGTCCAAAGAGGTAACAAACAATATTTAAAATATATGGACAATGGGCTGTACAAATAACTCTGGAGAGTGACAAATAAAATTCTTTCATACATTTATTCATAAATGTTTAATAAGTGTTCCTCCATGCTAAGCATGGTTAAAATTTCCAAGATGAAAATAATGTAGCACAAGTCAGTAAAGAGATCAGAGACCAATGAGACAGTCACACATACAGACCACTACATGGTGTAAAAGTATCTTAACAGGCGTTTCAAACAAGGTCCATTTAATCTTTAACTTTGGGGAGGTCTGGAGAGGTTTATTTCCAGTTGGTGGCTCAGCGGTTAAAGCGTCTGCCTCCAATGTAGGAGACCCGGGTTCAATCCCTGGGTCGGGAAGATCCCCTGGAGAAGGAAATGGCAATCCACTCCAGTATTCTTGCCTGGAAAATCCCATGGACGGAGAAGCCTAATAGGTTACAGCCCACGGGGTCACAAAGAGTCGGACACGACTGAGCGACTTCACCTTCAAGAATTGAATTAAGATCAAATCACACTGAATTTGGACAAAAAGTCAGACAGTTTCTTTCTAATAAACTCATCATTGAAAAGACTCATTTGCTCTACATTTCCTAGCCTTCTCTGCAGTTTGGTGTGATCATGTGATTGAATTCTAGGTGCATGAATTCCTCCTGCATGTGACCTTCTTGGGTTCCTTTGTCTTCTACCTGTTTGGTGCAGAGGAGCCCATGACCTGGCAAATTACATATTGAAGAAGACAGAGCAAAACAATGGATGGAGCTTGGGTCCCTGACTGACTAGAACTCACCATTTCTTGAAATTATACTACTTGCCAACCAGGGACAGCTATATACACTTAACCTGAGACAGGAATAAACTTCTGTCATGTTTCAGGCATTATATTTGCTGGCATTTGTTACAGCAGCTAATGATATCCTAGCTAAATACTAGCAGATAGAAATAGTACTAAAGTCTAATGTGTTTACTGACACTGGTGGAGCAAGCTTTTATTACAGGTTATTAAAACAAATATCAAATATTTGTCTCCCCCTATATTCAAATCCAGTATTAACAACCCAAGGTATTTAAATAAACTACAACATATAGATGATAGATGCAGAGATGTTCTATAGTAGAGGCATTGTTCTGGATGAACCTAGTTTGAGAACTTTCCTTAGAAATGTTAATCATGACAGCATAATGCAGGAAGGAAGAGAAAGTTATGGAAAGGAAGGAAAATGGCATTTGCTGTTCATGACTGATATTTTGTCTCAGGGTCTACTTTCAGGTGAAGCTGAACAAAATAACTATGAGAAATAATTTCTGCAAATCCTTTACACTTCTGGAAAAAATGAATGCATTTATCAAACTTGGTCTTTGGAATATTATGTTTATTTAATTTTGATGGAATCAAAGACTAGATCTGATATCTAAGGCCAAATCCATTGCTCCCTTGGAAGTCCAAGATCTTATAACACTATGTCTAATTGTAAGCTAAGCATTAAAAATAGTCTATTTAACATACCAACACTTATACATTATCTATGCCAATTTTGAGCAAAGTTTATTGAACATCTTCTGTATTAAGAATACTGTGTTTGGTCTTGGAATTTGCTTTTGTTCCTTGAGCCTTGGGACTATATTCCATTAACTGTGCTCTTTGAGAGCTGGACATATGCTTTGCAATAAATCATTTTTGTCTCTAGAAAATATGTACTCTTTTATAGTCAATGCTTTTCATACTGTTCAAGGGGTTCTTGAGGCAAGCATGCTTAAGTGGTTTGCCACTGTCTTCTCCAGTGGACCATGTCTTCACCATAACTTGTTTTGGGTGGTCCTGCATGGCATGTCTCATAGTTTCATTGAGTTAGACAGGCTGTGGTCCACATGATCAATTTGAATAGTTCTCTGTGATTGTGATTTTCATTCTGTCTGCCCTATGAAGGGTAAGGTTAAGAGGCTTTTGAAAGCTTCCTGATAGGAGAGACTGACTGTAGGGGAAACTGGGTCTTGTTCTGATGGGTGGGGTCATGCTCAGTAAAACTTTAATACAATTTTCTGTTGATGGGCGGGGCTGTGTTCCTTCCCTGTTGTCTGACCTGATCAAACTATAGCGGAGGTAATGAAGATAATGGCAACCTCCTTCAAAAAGTCCCCTGCACACATTACCCCACTCAGTGCCTCTGACCATGCAGCAGAACACCGCTGACTCAGGCCTTTGCTGGAGACTCCTGGACACTCAAAGGGAATTGTGGGTCAGTCTCTTGTGGGGTGACTGTACGTTTTTCCTGAGTTCTGGTGTGGACAAGGTTTTGATTGTGCCTTCTAAGAGTATGAAAAGGCAAAAAGATATCACACTGAAAGATGAATTCCCCAGGTCAGTAGCTACCCAATATGCTATTGTAGAAGAGTGGAGAAATAATGAATGAAATGAAATCATTTCAGGAAGTATGAAGAGATGCAACCATAGCAAAAATAATGCTGATGTGACTGGAGATAGAAGTAAAGTCCAATGCGGTAAGAAAAATATTGAATAGGAACCTGGAATGTTATGCACATGAAGCAAGGTAAATTGGAAGTGGAAACAGAAGAAGGAAAGAGTGAACATTGATATTTTATGAGTTAGTGAACTAAAATGGACTGGAATGGGCGAATTTAACTCAGATGACCATTATACCTACTTCTGTGGGCAAGAATCCCTTAGAAGAAATGGAGTAGCCCTTATAGTCAACAAAAGAGTCCAAATGCAGTACTTTGGTGCAGTCTCAAAAATGACAGAATGATCTCTGTCCATTTCCAAGGCAAACCATTCAATATCACAGTAATCCAAGTCTATGCCCCAACCAGGAATGCTGAAGAAGCTGAAGGTGAATGGTTCTATGAAGACCTACAAGACCTTCTAGAAGTGACACCCAAAAAAGATGTCCTTTTCATCACAGGGGATTGGAATGCAAAAGTAGGAAGTCAGGAGACCCCTGGAGTAACAGGCAAATTTGGCCTTGAAATGCAAAATGAAGCAAGGAAAAGGCTAACAGAGTTTTTCCAAGAGAACACACTGGTCATAGGAAACTCCCTCCTCCAACAACACAAGAGAAGACTACACATGGACATCACCAGATGGTCAATACTGAAATCAGATTGATTATATTCTCTTCAGCTAAAGATGGAGAAGCTCTATAAAGTCAGCAAAAACAAGACTGGGAGCTGACTGTGGCTCAGATCATGAACTCTTTATTTAAAAATTCAGATTTAAATGGAAAAAAGTATAACCTAAATAAAATCTGTTATGATTATACAGTGGAAGTGACAAATAGAATTAAGGGATTAGATCTGATAGAGTGAAGAACTATGGATGGAGGTTCATGACATTGTACAGGAGGCACTGATCAGGACCATCTTCAAGAAAAAGAAATGCAAAAAGGCAAAATGATTGTCTTAGGAACTATACCAATAGCTGAGGAAAGAAGAGAAGTAAAAGACAAAGGAAAAAAGGAGAGATATACCTATTTGAATGCAGAGTTTCAAAGAATAGCAAGGAGAGATAAGAAAGCCTTCCTCAGTGATTAATGCAAAGAAATAGATGAAAAAAATAGAATGGGAAGGACTAGAGATCTCTTCAAGAATATTAGAGATATCAAGGAACCATTTCATGCAAAGATGGGCAAAATAAAAAACAGAAATGATATGGACCTAACAGAAGCACAATATATTAAAAAGAGGTGGCAAGAATACTCAGAATTATACAAAAAAGGTATTCATGATCCAGATAATGACAATGGTGTGATCACTCACCTAGAGCCAGACATCCTGGAATGCAAAATCAAGTGGGCATCAGGAAGCATCACTACTAACAAAGCTAGTGGAGGTGATGGAATTCCAGTTGAACTATTTCAAATCCTAAAAGATGATGCTGTGAAATTGCTGTCTCAACATGCCAGCAAATTTGGAAAACTCAGGAGTGGCCACAGAATTGGAAAAGGTCAGCTTTCATTCCAACCCCAAAGAAAGGCAATTGCAAAGAATGCTCAAGCCACTGCACAATTGCACTCATCTCGCATGTTAGGGAAGTAATGTTCAAAATTCTCCAAACCAGCCTTCAGCAGTATGTGAACCATGAACTTCCAGATGTTCAGATTGGATTTAGAAAAGGCAGAGGAATTAGAGATCAAATTGCCAATATCTGTTTGATCATTGAAAAGCAAGAGAGTTTCAGAAAAGCATCTATTTCTGCTTTATTGACTACACCCAAAGTTTTGACTGTATGGATCACAACAAAATGTGGAAAATTCTTGAAGAGATGGGAATACCAGACCACTTACCTGCCTCCTGAGAAACCTGTATGCAGGTTAAGAAGTGACAGTTAGATCCCGACATGGAAAAACAGACTGCTTCCAAATTGGGAAAGGAGGCAATATATTGTCACCCTGCTTATTTAACTTATATGAAGAGTACATCATGCAAAATGCTGGACTTGATGAAGCACAAGCTGGAATCAAGATTACTGGGAGAAATATCAATAACCTCAGATATGCAGATGACACCACCCTTATGGTAGAAAGTGAAGAGGAATTAAAAAGCCTCTTGATGAAAGTGAAAGAGGAGAGTAAAAAAGCTGGCTAAAACCTCATCATTCAAGAAACTAAGATCATGGCATCCTGTCCCATCACTTCATGACAAATAGATGGGGAAACAACAGAAACAGTGACAGACTTTATTTTCTCGGGTTCCAAAATTACTGCAGATGGTGACCGCAGCCATGAAATTAAAAGACAATTACTTCTTGGAAGAAAAGCTATGACCAACCTAGACAGCACATTTAAAAGCAGAGACATTACCTTGCTGACAAAGGTCCATATAGTCAAAGCTGTGGTTTTTCCAGTAGTCATGTATGTATGTGAGTTGGACCATAAATATGGATGAGTGCCAAAGAATTGTTACTTTTGGACTGCTGTTGGAGAACACTCTAGAGAGTCCCTTGTAATGCAAGGAGATCAAACCAGTCAATCCTAATGAAAATCAATCCTGAATATTCATTGGAAGGACTGATGCTGAAGCTGAAGCTCCCAATACTTTGGCCACCTGGTATGAAGAACTGACTCATTGGAGAAGACCCTGATGCTGGGAAAGATTGAAGGCAGGAGGAGAAGGGTATTACAGAGGATAAGATGGCTGGATGGCATCACTGACTCGATGGATATGAGTTTGAGTAAGCTCTAGGAGTTGGACATGGACAGGGAAGCTGGTGTGCTGCATTCCATGGGGTTGCAAAGAGTTGGAAACAAACGAGTTTCTAAACTGAACTGTTTCTCTTAATGGTGAATTAAACTGTCTTGAACATGTTAAGAGTTAACATTTTACAGTTAATGAAAATGCATTATAAAAGGGTTCATGATGTGTACTGAAAAATTAAGTCTCTTTGGTGAGGTGCATGATTTATCCACATTTTTCTCTATAACAAATATGCTGAAATAAAAATGAGAGCCATAGGACTCACAGTGAGAGCCTAGCGTTCTCTTATTACTGACAACTCACTAAAAATCTTTAGAGCTTGCAAGTGATGCAAAGATGGCAGTCAGTCAGTCAGTTCAGTCACTCAGTCATGTCTGACTGTTTATGACCCCATGGACTGCAGCAAGCCAGGCTTCCCTGTCCATCACCAATTCCTGGAGTTTGCTCAGATTCATGTCCATTGAGTCTGTGATGTCATCCAACCATCTCATCCTCTTTCATCCCCTTCTCTTCCTACCTTCAGTCTTTCCCAGTATCAGGGTCTTTTTCAATGAATGAGGTATTCACATCAGGTTGCCAAAATATTGGAGCTTCAGCTTCAGCATCAGTCCTTCCAATGCATATTCAGGACTGATATACTTTAGGATTTACTGGTTTGATCTCTTTGCTGTCCAAGGACTTTCAAGAGTCTTATCCAACACCACAGTTCAAAAGCATTGATTCTTTGCTAATCAGCTTTCTTTATGGTCCAACTCTCACATCCATACTTGACTACTGGAAAAACCATAGCTTTGACTAGATATACCTTTGTCAGCAAAGTAATGTTTCTGCTTTTTAATATGTTATCTAGGTTGGTCATAGCTTTTCTTCCAAGGAGCAAGCGTCTTTTAATTTCATGGCTGCAGTCACAATCTATAGTGATTTTAGAGCCCAAGAAAATAAAGTCTGTCACTGTTACCATTGTTTCTCCATCTATTTGTCATGAAGTGATGGGACAGGATGCCATGATCTTAGTTTTCTGAATGTTGAGTGTTAAGTCAGCTTTTTCACTTTCCTCTTTCACTTTCAAGAGGCTCTTCAGTTCCTCTTCCCTTTCTGCCATAAAGGTGGTGTCATCTGCATACGTGAGGTTATTGATATCTCTCCCAGCAATCTTGATTCCAACTTGTACTTCATTCAGTCTGCATTTTGCACAATGTACTCTGCATATAAATTAAATAAGCAGGGTGACAATATACAGCCTTGACATACTCCTTTCCCAACTGGAACCAGTCGGTTGTTCCATGTCGGGTTCTAATTATTGCTTTTTGACCTGCATACAGATTTCTCAGGAGGCAGGTAAGTGGTCTGGTATTCCCATCTCCTCAAGAATTTTCCACATTTTGTTGTGATCCACACAGTCATCATCTTTAGTGTAATCAATGAAGCAGATATAGATGCTTTTCTGGAACTCTCTTGGTTTTTTAATGATCCGACCAATGTTGGGAATTTGCTCTCTGATTCCTCTACCTTTTCTAATTCCAGCTTAAACATCTGGAATTTCTCAGTTAGTGTACTGTTGAAACTTGCCTTGGAGAATTTTGAACATTACTTTGCTAGCATGTGAGATGAGTGCAATCGTGCGGTAGTTTGAACATTCTTTGGCATTTCTTTTCTTTGGGATTGGAATAAAAACTGACCTTTTCTAGTCCTCTGGTCACTGCTGAGCTTTCCAAATTTGCTGACCTATTGAGTGCATCACTTTTACAGCACCATCTTTTAGTGTTTGAAATAGCTCAACTGGAATTCCATCACCTCCGCTAGTTTTATTCATAGTGATGCTTCCTAAAGACTACTTGACTTCACCCTCCAGGATGTCTGGATATAGGTGAGTGATCACACCATCTTTGTTATCTGGGCCATTAAAATCTTTTTTATTTGTACAGCTCTTCTGTGTATTCTTGCCACCTCTTTTAATATCTTCTGCTTCTATTAAGTCCATACTGTTTCTGTCCTCTATTGTGCCCATCTTTGCATGAAACGTTCCCTTGGTATCTCTGATTTTATTGACGAGATCTCTAGTCTTTCCTGTTCAATTGATCTCCNATTTTTTTACTTTTCAAAAGTATTGTGTTGGTTTTGCCATACATTGACATGAATCCACCATGGGTGTACATGTGTTCCCCAACCTGAACCACCCGCCCTATCCCATCCCTCTGGGTCATCCCAGTGCATCAGCCCTGAGCACCCTGTATCATGTGACTTGGCCTTGGACTGTGTTCACTCTTTGTGGATGCACTCAGTTTAGGTGGGTGCAGTCATCACTGCTCTGTGGTTGACGTTGTTGTTTTTTGGAGTTTAATGGAAATATCCTTAAATGATAACACTTGGAGTGCTGACCAACCACCCCAAATGTTTTCCTATAGGGTGTATTCATGTTGAAATATGGGTTTAGGCAAGGAATGCTGAACTTTTTTCCTCTTCCCTTCAGCATTTTGAAAAATTCAGGTATGATATGTGTAGTATTTGGCCTCCAGAATTCTCATATTTAGATTCAAATGACGTGTATTAACCTCTCACTGTGCAGTAAGCTCTGTGCTAGGTGTTTTATGCTTGCATTCTCATTTAGTCTTTAAAAAAACTTGGTGACAGGATATTGTTGTTTCCATTTTATCGATGAGCAAATAGACCAAAAGAGGTTCAGTGACTTGTGCAAAGTCAAACAGCCTTAGGTGGAGGAGAAGAATGAAAACCAAGTCTTCTCCATGTTTTCTTGCTTTTCCACATGACCTGTGAAGGAGGTAACTAATATAAACACTAGAGGCTAGTAGTAGTTAGTCATATTTCATTCATTTTCCAACTTTCCTTTTTAGATTTTTACAAAGAAAATCAATGCTCCTTTTTTTTGTTGGAGGAGCAAATGGCAACCCACTCCAGTACTCTTGCCTGGAGAATCCCATGGATGGAGGAGTCTGGTGGGCTACAGTCCATGGGGTCACAAGGAGTCAGACATGACTTTACTGAAGCCATGATGGAGTTAGCAGTGAAGTACTGAATGAATTTTTAGGGGGAATGCTCAGGGTTTAAGATTTTCCCAAGAAGAACCTCTTACAATCTCCTGTGAGATTTCTCAACTAACCAGCATCATGGCATCCTCATGAGTCTTTGGGGATTATTAAGTGACAAGGCCCAGCTGCCAACTCGTTCGTCCACTCAGGCATTTATACTGGTTCCCCTTGACTACTGAATCAAATCTAGTCTCTTCCATCTTGAGTTGAAGATCCTTTAGTTCTATTTCTAGTCACCACACAGTGGTTGCCTTCTATTCAGAACAGCTGCAATCGCTGCTTCCTCTACACACTCACATGGTTTCCTTCCTCCCCATGGCTTCCTTCATCCAAGCTCCCAATGTCTCTCTCTTTTGATCTGTAGCCTCTTCACCTTTCCAGCTCCAACAGAAGTCCTATTTTCTCTGGGAAGCTTCACCCAGAGATGCTCCTTTCTCTGACACTTGCTTTTCCAATAATGACCTTGAAATTTGAGACCTCTGGGGAGTTCATCCCAGAAACTGTGAAAAGGAACCACAGGGAGTCCTTGCTCATCACTCCAGCTACCACTAGAGTAGTTCTTTTTTCTGTTTGATATATGGGGATTCTCTTCAAAAGAGTGTCACATTCTCCATTTTGATAGTACTTAAGACCAGAGGGCCTCTGATGGCTCAGGCAGTAAAGAATATGCCTGTAATGCAGGAGACCTGGGTTTCATCCCTGGGTCAGGAAGATCCCCTGGAGGAGGAAATGGCACCCCACTCCAGTATTCTTGCTTGAAAAGTCCCATGGACAGAGGAGCCTGGTGGGCTACGTCCATAGGGTCACAAAGAGTTGTGCATGATTGAGTGACTAAGACCTCTCAACTGAAGGCCAGAGGGCAGGTCTTGTTATAATCTGATTTTTAGATTGGAGTGCTGGCTCAGGTCAGTAAACACCCTATAGGTGACCCATCTATAAAACTCAGAATGCTAATTTATTAAATTAGCTTGGGAAATATAGCACCAAGTGGACTAGGATGCCATAGTCAATCTGGTTAGGTTATTCCCTGAAAGCATGTTAGCTGGGAAGCTACCTGAGCTTTGGAGGCCGTGAAAACAGAACCAAAAGTCACCTCATTCAGCTGTNCAGAATGCTAATTTATTAAATTAGCTTGGGAAATATAGCACCAAGTGGACTAGGATGCCATAGTCAATCTGGTTAGGTTATTCCCTGAAAGCATGTTAGCTGGGAAGCTACCTGAGCTTTGGAGGCCGTGAAAACAGAACCAAAAGTCACCTCATTCAGCTGTGCTTCAGAGACAAGGTAAATTTACACACTCTAAGCCAGTGGTTCATTCTTGTGTGTGTGTGAGTATGTGTGTATGTGTGTAGATATTTGCATTTCTAACAAGTCCCCAGATGGCACTGCTGCTTCACTGGAGTCACCCTTTTAGAACCGCTGTTTGCAATTATTGTAGAAAATAACAGTGTTAGTGTATTCAAAGCCAGTGTCAACCCTCTTCCTCTGAGCTTTTTTCATGGACCCTGAAGGCTTTGTATCTTTTTTTTTTTTCTCATGTGACTTAAGACTTCCTTATGGTTCAGACAGCAAAGCGTCTGTCTACAATGCGGTAGACCTGGGTTCGATTCCTGGGTCTGGAAGATTCTTTGGAGAAGGAAATGGCAACCCACCCTGGTACTCTTGCCTAGAAAATCCCATGCATGGAGGAGCCTGCTGTTCATGGGGTTGGAAAGAGTTGGACATGACTGAGCGATTTCACTTTCTTTCTTTCTACTTGCAATTACATGGCCTTTCCCCAAACCTCCATATGTGTCAATATAATTGATTAGTTTCTCTTGACAAAGTTACAACATCTTAGATCTTTATCCTTAAAATTACTTCCAGCCCACTCTTAAGATATTCCTAAGAGTTTGGGGTGTGCTCAAACCCTTCTGTTACTCGTTTTTAGATCATATCTTGTTCTCTGTCATTCTTTCCCTAGAATTGCACAAAGTTGGAGTGTTAAATCACACATTGTGCGTAGATTCTACTAGTTCTTGTGGGAAGCCATACTTCTTTTGGAGGAGAGAACGCCACATTGTTTTCCTTCACATTTTCTTTGATTCTGCTTTCCTACCATGCCCAGTAAATATGAACAACAGTGCCCTTCTTCTGCTTATTTTTGTCATGAGGTTATAAAATGAAAGACACTTTGTTGTAATTTACTACCAATAGAGATTGCCTGCCTAAAAGTTCAACAGGAGAATGAGTCATAGTGTTATGGACATATGAAAATAAGCTGTGGCCCATGTCTTGGGAGTAATTGGACCTGAGCTAATGAGGACCAAGTAGCTGGTGTATACAGCCCGAGTGCAATCATTGGTGCTTCTTGCTTTCTTCCCTATCAAGTTTTGGGCTTCCTGAGGACTTGGCTCAGATCCCTAGGGAATCCAGGAAGCCTTGAACTGTTCTATCCATTATGGGAGTATTGGACATGGGAGACTGGAGTAGGTATAGCTGGTAGCTATACTGGAAAATGAGATCATATACTTAAAATATTACAGAAGCTTTTAGTTTTCAGCAATAGTTTTTAAAGTCTTTTTCAAACACAAGGTAAAATATTTATCATATAGTTACAGTGGCATGTGACTTTGGATGACATTATAATGACTTCAGTTTTGGTAGATATGCAAAGGCAAGTAACTAGGACCTCTGGACCCTTTATTTCTCATGGGATGACCTTAGTTTAATAGGTATGGCAATAGTGGATTGGAAGATGGAGCTTGGTCAGTATCGCAGAAGTATTCTAGTTAAGTCGTTCCAGGCACTGAAGTTTATTCCATTCTGGGGCAATTAGTTGGCTATGGTTATCCCATCACTCACTGCTTCTCTTTGTCACAAGATGTCAAAAGGCTCTTCTTGTTTTGTTAACCATGATCAATGCACCTTGTGCTCTTTTTCTTCCTTCCTTCCTCTGTTCCTTTCCTTTCTCTTTTGCCTGTCATATGGCAGAGAAGACAGATAAGTAGGTGACAGGTGGGTGCTGGCAAATCTATCAAGTTGGAGTGGTTTGTACTGTGGCGTCTTAGCTTGGCTAGAACAGTATTGCCCAGAATTCCCTTCCTTGCATAGTTCTGGGTTAAAATAGACCACAATACATTTTGTGAAAGGTTTAGAGAGTGGGAGTGAAGCAACAGTCATATTCTTTTTACGCTTGGAAAGTCCATGTATGGCACAAAGCAGTGCTACTACTCTTGGATGCCATCATTTTCTGCAGACTCACCTGACAGCTAGTCCCACAGCTCCTGTTGCTCCTGCTGGATCCTCCTCAAGTTACTCTGCCTTCTGGGCTAAGTTAGAGTCTAGTTCCATGGTAAA
>SJYX01013120.1:19688-30709 GCA_006410675.1 Oreotragus oreotragus
AAAGATGTCTTATTTTTAATAAACTCTCTAAATCCCACTAGTTGACCTTTCCTTTTTCTAAAGTCCAAATCAACTAATGATATTTGAAATTTTTCAAAGTATACACTAATAGCAGAGAAATTGGATTATTTAATGACCATTTCATATATAAAACTGCCTCCATCTAAAAGGTTGCCACAGACACCTTGGAAGTTTAACTTATACATGGCATCCTTAGAGATAATAGTGCACGATCTTGTTTTGACTTTTCAACTACGTATTTGACAAATGTGAAAAGTACAGTGTTGATGTTCATCAGCTCTTGTTAGCTTGCAAATATTTGTTATATTTAATTCAGAAAAATTTGAATTGGGTTTTATTACTTGCTAGGATTATCTTCAGTTCCCAGTTATCTTCAGTTTATGCAGTCTGTAAAACTTTTCACTTCTAAATTGCAAAAGAATATTTTATGGTTATCACACTTTAAGTTAAACATTCAAATTCAAAAGAGAAGTTCTTGTTATGCTTTTGGAGTTTAGTCAAAATATTTAAAAAAAACTAAAAATCCTTTCATTTTAAGAGAGAAATCCAAAGAATTCAGCTTAAAAAAGTTGACACAGAAGTAACAAACCAAATGGCATCTAGTTAACCTCCATCCTCCAAGAGCTTGATCCACAGTTGGGATTTTCTTCATGCAGAGTCATTATAATTACACTAAAAACGTACAGATGAGTTTTTCAACTCATTCCCCTCAAAGAAAACAGTGCATTGATCAAACTTTCAAACATGAGGTAGAAATTTGTTTTCAGCGTGTTTTTAAGACTGGATTTTTTTCCCCCAAACTGGAAAAATGTCTTAAAAAACATTTTAAGAAGACATGTTGGAATAAAGGTAATATTGATAGGTAATATATAGTTTCCCTGGATGCCCAATGTATTGTATTTTCTAAGGAACTTGTTTTGTTGATCAGTTAAAAGAAGTAACTCTGAAAGGGATATGAGGTGGCTATAAAAATTTTGAATTCTCTTGTATGGTTTACTTTGAAAGAACTGTAAATATTTCAACATTTTTGTATTTAGAAACATCAGATAAATATTGGTGAATGTGTGTGCATGCACATGTGTAAGCAACAGGAATAGACAGCTTCTGAAGTCTTAGCATCATTAGAGGGCCCTTCTGGGACAGAAGGGTAAAAGGGCTCTGAAGCTGGAGCTGCTCCTCTCATTTCCATTTAAGTGGAATCCAATTGTAAGAAAGAGCAATTCCTCCATCAATAGGTGTTAACTGGGAAAAGGAAGCTGAAAATGCTGCTTTAAAGCCTGTAGTGCTAACAGCTGGCCAAAGTTTTCTTTTCTGGATTCCTTTTGTGGAAGCACCAAGAAAATAGGAAATATTTTCAGCATCCTTCCAGTATTGTAATCATCTTTCTGAATGACTATTAACCTGTTAGACTATGAACTCTTTGAGGACTAGGTCCCAGCCTGAATCCTTACATATCCCCAAAGCCTTAGAACAGTGGCTAAAATATGGAGACATCTGTCATTGATCCACAGATTAGAAATATCTATTACTAGTGTATTCTATAACAAAATACTTGTGTGTTGATTTTTTGGCTTTATATTTTGACTAGGAAAATCTGTTATTCCTCAGGCTCTCAGGTGGCTTCATAATGGAACTGCATTAGATAATTCACTGAAGGCTTTTCCAATATAAAATGGTTGATGAACCATACTTCGATAAATACTTGTTGACTAGAAGAATTGATGAACAAATACAGCTATTAATGATATATTTTTTTAGGTGAATGGCATAGATGTTCAGATTTACTTTGAAAGAATTAAGTATATGAACCCAGTGATGAATGGAATTATGAAGACAGGTGAGCTCTTTCACACTCCCAAGGACACAGCTCATCCTATCCTTTTGGACACTTCCTCCCTGTTTATTGCAATGACTATTCTCCAGGTTGTTGCACTACTTCTGTATCTGTACAGACTTCTAATTTGGCATCTATGGCCTTCTTTGTGCTCTTATGATTATGTGTCTGTATTTCCCACCAGGTTATGTGACCTTGAGTGCAAAGACCTTATTTCCTTCATCTTTTTATAAATCTAGCATATAAGAAACCACTTGAAATATGGTAGACATCATTGAAGATTTGTCTAAAAATTAATATTTTGTAATGACACTGAGTGGTAAGGCATTTACCTTCTAATCTGGTGTTAGTACAGTAAATGCTATTTAGGTGATATGTGGCTTTTGTATATCAGATGTGACACAGGTGTTTAAAGGCTTCTGTGAGATATTAGTAAAAATTCTTTGTATGTCTATGTCATCCCAGCCATTATGTGACTGCTATGGCAGTATGCTACAACCACCTATGAAATATTTGCCAAAATTTTGAACCTAAATCTGACTGTGCCTCTAGACATAACTCCTTATCTGTAGAAAATACAGGGAACAGAGAAACATTACATCACAGAGATGATATGAGCGGAATCAAGACTGCAGGAAACTCTACAGGACAAATGACCTAGTACCTTCAGTGAATGG
Organism: Oreotragus oreotragus; assembly: GCA_006410675.1. Taxonomy (NCBI): domain Eukaryota; kingdom Metazoa; phylum Chordata; class Mammalia; order Artiodactyla; family Bovidae; genus Oreotragus; species Oreotragus oreotragus. The sequence continues at coordinate 22,221 of SJYX01013120.1, forward strand.
CCAGAATGAAAGAAATGAAGGATGAACCTGCTGATTAAAAGAGATTTAAGGGACTTAACAACCAATTGTAATATATGGATCTTTTTAGGATCCTGATTTGACTAGACTATACACTAAAAATATTTTGAGACAAACTGGATAATTTGAAAATTGGGCAACTTGATATTTTATATTAGTTGGAATAATAGTATTGCTGTTATGATATATTCCCAACTATTTACAGTTGAAATGATGTCTGGAATTTGTTTTAAAATAATGTCTGTATTTAAGTGTGTTGGAGGTATTGATGAAACAAGATTGGCCTTGACCAGATAATTGTTAAAGTTGGGTGATGGTTGAATGATGATTCATTATATTAAATATATGTTCCTCTCTACTTTTGTATATTTGACATTTTCCAAAATAAAAAGTTATCAGAATTTTTATTAAAGCTAATATATGAGGCATTAAGAAAAAAGAGGGAGAAAAATTTTATATTGTTTAGAAAATGTTGGCTCTGGTGTGCCATTTCGGGCCAAATAGGTCCCCCCAAAAGAAAAGGGGGACATACCCCAAAATAGCTAGTGTTTCCATTGCTACAAAAGTTTTTTGTAGTTTTTTGTAGTTTTTTTTTCTCTTAATTTGGCCCACTAAAATAGGAAAAATTAAATTTTTATTTAATAAGTAACACACACACACACGGAGAGTCCAGTTTATGTCAATGTGAAAAACCGAAGGGGTGAAGTCTCCAAGAGAGCAATTTTATGAAATTATAAAAATCCACAAAATATTTTTATTAGTTTTATAGAAGAATAATGGCTATAGATGTGTTCGTTGCACATTTGTTAAAGTTATACTTGAAGGTAGGTGACACAGGAAAGTAAGTAGTTGACATTCTTGACTGCAGTGAACCATTTTGTGTTTCACAGATTGCAGATATTCCTTATGTTTTGAACTGTGCTTAGAATTCTATAAAAGCTAAAACCTAGGTCAGAGTTAGTGAAGCTGTACTGAACTCATGAGGTCTGTCCTGACTTATTTTGTGGAGCAGCAGGCAGAAAGTGAGAACAACATTGGTGGTACCTTTTAGGGAAAATGCAGCAAAAGCTCATTCACTCAGTCATGTCTGACTCTTTGCAACCCCATGCACTGTAGCCTGCCAGGCTCCTCTATTCATGGGATTCTCCAGGCAAGAATACTGGAGTGGGTTGCCATGCCCTCCTCCAGGGGATCTTCCTGACCCAGGGATCAAACCCAGGTCTCCTGCACCTCCTGCATTGGCAGGTGGATTCTTTACCACTGAGCCATCTGGGAAGTCCCTAAACACCGTAAGTGTGAAGGTCTGTGAAGATGAAGCTGCCCTTTCTACTCGTTACTGCCTTCTAGGTTGTATTCCAATCCTAAGAGCAAGCAGTTCCCCCAGAAAAAACTGTTTCTTAGAAAAGAAGAGATGAAAGGTTTATCTCAGAGGCCTTTATTACACACAGCTGGGCAGAGCTTTCACTTTCAAGATTCCCCTGTTAGAAGCAAAAGAAAATTCCATAAACTTTTTCATTTATACCTTTCCTGAAAATTATTTCCTACCTTAAGTTTACTTTTAGCCAGTTTTTAAAACTTAATTGAAGGATAATTGCTTTACAATACTGTGTTTTCTGCCATACATCAGCATGAATCAGTCATAGAGATACATATGTCCCCTCACTCTTGAACCTTAGTCCCATCTCCCACCCTTCTAGGTTGTCACAGAGCAACTGATTGGAGCTTCCTGCATCATCTAGCCAATTTTCACAGGCTATCTATTTCACATGTGGTAATTTATATGTTTCCGTGCTACTCTCAATTCATCCCACCCACTGTGTCCAAGTCTATTCTCTATGTCTGTGTCTCCATTGCTGCCCTGCAGATAGACTCATCAGTACCATCTTTCTAGATTCCATATTGTTGTCCAGTCGACAGTCATATCCCACTCTTTGTGACCCCATGGACTGCAGCATGCCAGGCTTCCCTGTTCTCAACTATCTCTTGGAGTTTGCTCAAATTCATGTCCATTGAGTTGGTGATGCCATCCAGTGATTTCATCCTCTTATCATCCCCTCCTCATCCTGCCCCCAATCTTTGCCAGCATCAAGGTCTTTTCCAGTGAATCAGCTCTTCACATCAGGTGGCCAAAGTATTGGAGCTTCAGCTTCAGCATCAGTCCTTTCAATGAATATTCAGGGTCGATTTCCTTTAGGATTTACTGGTTTGATCTCATTGCAGTTCAAGGGACTCTGAAAAGTCTTCTCCAGCAACACAATTTGAAAGCATCAGTTCTTTGGCATTCAGCCTTCTTTATGGTCCAGCTCTCACATCCACACATGACAAGTGGAAAAACCATCCCTTCGACTATATGGACCTTTGTTGGCAAAGTGATGTCTCTGCTTTTTAATACTCTCTCTATGTTTATCATAGCTTTTCTTCCATGAAGAAAAGAAATTAATTTTCTTTTAATTTCATGGCTGCAGTTACCATCTACAGTGATTTTGGAACCCAAGGAAATAAAATCTGCCACTATTTCCATTTTTTCCACATTTGTTTGCCATGAAGAGATGGGAACAGATGCCATGATCTTAGTTTTTTGAATGTTGAGTTTTAAGCCAGCTTTTTCACTCTCCTCTTTTCACCTTCATCAGGAGGCTCTTCAGTTCCTCTTTGCTTTCTGCCATAAGGGTGGTGTTATCTGCATATCTGAACTTGTTGATATTTTTCCCAGCAATCTTGATTCCAGCTTGTGCTTCATCCAGCCTGGCATTTCGCATGATGTACTCTGTATATAAGTTAAATAAGCAGGGTGACAATATACAGCCTAGACATACTCCTTTCCCAATTTTGAACCAGTCTGTTCCATGTCCAGTTCTAACTGTTACTTCTTCCAGTAACAAGCACTTATAACTTCTTAGCTTCATAAAATACAATACTATGGGATATTTGCTCAGGTGCTGAACTGGCCACACAGCTGCATTTAATAACTTGCTGCTGCTGCTGCTGCTAAGTCGCTTCAGTTGTGTCTGACTCTGTGCCACCCCATAGACGGCAGCCTACCAGGCTCCTCCGTCCATGGGATTTTCCAGGCAAGAGTAATGGAGTGGGTTGCCAGTGCCTTCTCCGAATAACTTACTGAAGGCATCCCAAATACAAATGATTGAAAGAAACAGCCCTCAGTACTCATTATGTTGAAGAACTGTTGATTAAATACATGTATACTAATTATTTTATGGATAAAAGATATAAATAGCAATCAGAGTTATATGATAACAAATTCACACATGTAAGTCAAGCCAAGGCCATGACCTGACTGATTGGACTGGTAAAGATACAATGAGCTCCTTTTAGATAGTTGATTACTTAAATATACAGTGGAAAGATGAATGAGCTACAGGTACCAACTCCCCAGGTCCTCAACCCACATTCCCTAAAAGACAAGAAACAAAAGGGGCTCTGTGATGATAATGCAAATTTTAGGATACACCATTACTAAACAGGCATACCTAGACTGCAGCTGAGTGGTTTTATGTTCTGTAACTCTGTTTTAAGGGGCACAGGACAAAAAGCCCAATACCTCATCAGAAACGTATGTGATGAGAAACTGCCTCATAATATACTACCAGAGGAGATGAGGTGTGTGGTATGTGGTCATGTAGCAGCTCCTTAACAGCATTCCATCTCCTCGTTCTGAAAAGTCACCAAGCATTTAACCAAGATTGAGATTAGCTGCAAGTTCAAGCCTGTATAGATACATGCAAGTTTGCCAGGTCACCATGGAGGAGCCATTCCCCTGTAACTCCACTTTCCCCTCCTATGTCCAGCTAGTAATTCTTTCTGTAAGCACAGACCAACAGTCATGGCCACTCTGAAGATGCACGATGGACCTCCATCCAAAATTTGGTTCAGATGTTGAGGCCGATGATACCACTAACACACCAATAGGATATTAAAAAATTTATTACAGAAAAGGGCTTTATGGGGAGAGCAGGACAGGCTTCGAAAACTGTTTTGAAAATGTCTTGAGAGAACAAAGGAGACTGACTTGGATTTTTATTGCAGATAAATGGTAGGGATAAAGTGAGTGTTGCAATGCACAGCTACACACACTTCTGAAGACTAGTGAGTCCCAAATTTGCAGTGTGGGCTGGCAGCTGAGAAATGAAAGAACCAATGGTGCAGTTTCTGTCCAAAGGCTAGCATCCTGAAGACCCAGAAGAGCTCATGGTACATTATGAAATCTGAAGGTCACCTGCTGGAGAATTCTTTCTTGCTTGGGGGAGGTTGGGTTTTTTGTTCCATTTAGGCTTCAGCTAAGTGGATGAGGCCCACCCACATCATGGAGGCCAAGCTGTTCATGCAAAGTTCACTGATTTAAGTGTTAATCTCATCCAAAATACCCTCCAAGTTGACATATAAAATTAACTCTCGCAAATCTACCCCCCCATCAACTTGTCACTCATATATATCTCCTAAAGTCATACTTAATCTCCAAATGAAGATAACAACGTCATCTTTCCACCTAACATGATACAAGGATCCTGTGTATACCAAAAATAGACTTTCCCCAGAAGAAGAGGTAAAGTCCTTGAGTGGTCTTTACTCTTCCTTCTTGATATCTCATAACTTAAATACTATGATGCAAAATTAATAATAATACTTAAATGCTATGAAATAAAGTGAAGACACCTTCACTTTATTTACTTTATTCACTTTTAATGTTACACAAGGGGTTAATAGAGGGAAGAAAATGTATTATACACAGATAAACATACACATAACACAGCAAAATAAGGAAGAAATGAGACAGTTACATTCCTCATCATTAAAACAGGTCATGTGGTCATGGCTGGTATTCATAAATACCTTCTTCCTCTATTCCATATTCCCTTTGCCTTCAAGAAACACCTAAAATGGTTGTAGTTCTTTACCTGGTGGGGTGACCCAAACCTTCATTCTCAAAAGGTCTGGACCATTACTAATCCTGACTAGAATGAGTTGTTATAGTTTTCCATTTACTTTAATCACCAAACATACCATACTAAGAGATACTCTAGGGCATCTCCTGTATTGCAGACATGCTGTTCCTTCCCTGTTATATAGAGTAGCAGCCCAATTTCCCTTTGGTAGTCAGGATCAATTATCCCAGCCAAAACTAACTTTGCTGACTGACTCAGAGGCATGAGGAGCCCAAAATGGGCAGATTGCAGTTTTAACTTCTAGTTCAATGGAATCATTGTATCTTCTGGAGGAGCTAAGACCTCTAGGTGAGCAGAGCATAATGTGAGAACAGGAAGCAAAACTTTTGCTAATGGGTCACTAAGGGTAATAAGAGAGCTACCGCCATTTCCACCGCTTAATTACTGAACCTATAAATCCTAGCTATGGGAGAAACAGCATATGTTGATGCTGAATGAGAGCACATACAGCCTCCTGGAGAAGCTGCTTGCTCAGGCCTACAAGATATTCACTAATTTCAAGATATTATTCCTCAAAGTGGTGTTCTGTACTCCAAAGCTGGCCATTCCAAAGCAGACCAACTGCTTTAAGATTGTGGGCAAACCAGTGAATTTCATGGGTGTGGGCCCACTGCTGTACTTCATTTGTAATGAAGTGAGTTCCTTGATCAGAAGCAATGCTATATAGAATATCATGATGGTAAAAAAGCATTCTGTAAGTCCATGGGTAATGGTTTTAGGAGAAGAACTAAGTGTAGGGAAGGTGAGCCCATATCCAGAGCAAGTGTCTATTCCAGTAAGGACAAAATGCTTCCCCTTCTGTCTTGGGGGTGGTTCAGTGTAACCAACTGCCACCAAGGTGGCTGACTGATCATGCTGCCATATGGGGGCTCTGTGTTGGTCTCTCCTGCTGGCAGAAGGGTCATTGAGTGGTAGCCATATTCAGGTTAGCTTTAACTAATAGACATCCATGTTGTAGAGTCCATGCACAACCCCCATTGCTCCCACATTGGCCACTTTGTTCATGAGCCTGTTGGGCAGGGGTGGCTGGGGAAAGAGGCTGACTGGTGTCCATAGCGTGGGTCATACTATCCACTTGAATATTAAACTCCTCCTCTGTTAAGGTCATGCTTTAGTGAGCATTCACATGGGATACACTTTTCATGGTTTTTGCCCACTGAGAGAGGTCTATACACATAACTCTTCCCCAAATTTCCTTGTCATCAGTTTTCCAATCATGTTCCTTCTAAGTGCCTATCCATCCAGCCAAGCCCAAGGCCACAGACCATGAATCAGTATGTCTGGCCATTTCTTCCAAGCAAAGTGAACAACCAAGAGCACTGCCCAAAGTTCTGCACACTGGGAGGAATTTCCTTCACCACTACCCCTCGGGGATGGCTGTAGTGCTGTAGCTGTCCACTTTAGGGTGATATCTGCATATTGTACAGAAACACCTATAATCCAAGCCTGAGACTGTTCTTCCTCTGTCAACTGATAGTAGGGAACTCTGTATGAGGCCAGAAGTGCAGTCGGGGAGAAAAGGCAGTGCAGGAGGAGGGGTACCATAGACATTTCAGCCACTTCTTTGTGTAACTTACTTGTGCCTTCAGGGTGCACCTGGGACTGATCACATATATACTGATTCCATTTGAGGATGGAGTGTTGCTGTGTACACCCAACTTGGCTTGGTGCATCCATTCCACCATGAAAGTGACTTGGTGGCTATAGTTAAGCATTCAGTCTCTCCTAAGGCCTTGCAGCAAGCTAACAACTTTTCTCAAAAAAACAGAGTAGTTATCTATGGATGATGGCAGGACTTTACTCCCAAATCCTAAGAGCCTGTATGGTAATTCACCTAGAGGAACCTGCCAAAAGCTCCAAACAGCACCCCAATCTGTTACTGACAATTCAAACACTCTTCAACCTACTAGATGATATGGCTTAAATGGTAGAGCAGCCTGGACTTCTTGCAGAGCCTGCTGTTATTCTGGGCACCACTCAAAACTAGTACTGTTTTTGTGTCATTCATAAAGTAACCCAGAGTAACACAACCAAATGAGGAATATGTTGGCTCCAAAATCTCAAGAGGCCCAAGAAGCATTGTGCCTCTTTTTGGTTATGGGAGAGCCAGATGCAACATCTTATCCTTCTCCTTAGAAGGGTATCTCAACATTCCCCACTCCACTGGATTCCTAGAAATTTCACTGATGTAAAGTAATCTTTAATTTCTGTCAGATTTAATTCCTACTCCACGGCACATAAATGTCTTATCAATAAGTCTAGAGTAGTTGCTACTTCTTGCTCACTGGATCTAATCAGCAACAAAATATTAGCAAACAGAATCCAACAACACATAAAAGGATCATACACCATGATGAAGTGGGGTATATCCCGGGGATGCAAGGATTCTTCAATATTCATGAATCAATCAATGTGATACCCTATAGTAACAAACTGAAAGATAAAAACCATATAATTATCTCAGTAGGAGCAGAAAAACCTTTTGATAAAATTCAATACCCAATTATGATTAAAAATTCTACAGAGAGTGGGCATAGAAGAAACCTACTTTCACATGATAAGGGTATTAAATATATCACAAACTGACAGCAAACATCATTCTCAATGGTAAAAACCTGAATGCATTTCCTCTAAGATTAGGAAGAATACAAGGATGTACAGTCTTGCCACTAATATTTGACATAGTTTTGGAAATCTTATCTACAGTAATCAGAGAAGAAATAAAAGGAATACAACCTGGAAAAAAAAGAAGTAAAACTGTCACTGTTTGCAGTTGACATGATACTATACATAGAGAATCCTAAAGATGCCACCAGAAAACTAGTAGAGCTAATCAATAAATTTCAGTAGAGTTGTAAGATACAAAATTAATACACAGAAATCTCTTGCATTTGTATACAAAAACAATGAAAAACCAGAAAGAGAAATTAGATAGTCCCATTAGCTACTGCAACAAGAAGAATAAAATAACTAGCAATAAACCAACCTAAAATCATGATGATGTGATCACTAATCTAGAGCCAGACATCTTGGAATGTGAAGTCAAGTGGGCCTTAGAAAGCATCACTACGAACAAAGCTAGTGGAGGTGATGGAATTCCAGTTGAGCTGTTTCAAATCCTGAAAGATGATGCTATGAAAGTGCTGCACTCAATATGCCAACAAATTTGGAAAACTCAGCAGTGGCCACAAGACTGGAAAAGGTCAGTTTTCATTCCAATTCCAAAGAAAGGCAATGCCAAAGAATGCTCAAACTACCACACAATTGCACTCATCTCACATGCTAGTAAAGTAATGCTCAAAATTCTCCAAGCCAGGCTTCAGCAGTACGTGAACCGTGAACTCCCTGATGTTCAAGCTAGTTTTAGAAAAGGCAGAGGAACCAGAGATCAAATTGCCAACATCTGCTGGATCATGGGAAAAGCAAGAGACTTCCAGAAAAACATCTATTTCTGCTTTATTGACTATGCCAAGGCCTTTGACTGTGTGGATCACAATAAACTGTGGAAAA
>SJYX01013120.1:30815-95032 GCA_006410675.1 Oreotragus oreotragus
CAAAGCCTTTGACTGTGTGGATCACAATAAACTGTGGAAAATTCTGAAAGAGATGGGAATACCAGACCACTTAACCTGCCTCTTGAGAAATCTGCATACGGTTCAGGAAGCAACAGTTAGAACTGGACATGGAACAACAGACTGGTTCCAAATAGGAAAAGGAGTACATTAAGGCTGTATATTGTCACCCTGCTTATTTAACTTATATGCAGAGTACATCATGAGAAATGCTGGACTGGAAGAAACACAAGCTGGAATCAAGATTGCCAGGAGAAATATCAATAACCTCAGATATGCAGATGACACCACCCTTATGGCAGAAAGTGAAGAGGAGCTAAAAAGCCTCTTGATGAAAGTGAAAGAGGAGAGTGAAAAAGTTGGCTTAAAGCTCAACATTCAGAAAACGAAGATCATGGCATCCGGTCCCATCACTTCATGGGAAATAGATGGGGAAACAGTGGAAACAGTGTCAGTACTGTTAGAGATTGCAAAACACCGTAGTGGGATGCGGGGGTTATTGAGAGAATCTATTTAAAAGAATAACCAGTAAGGACTTCCCTGGCGGTCCAGTGGTTAAGAGGAGCAGGTTCCATTCCTGGTGGGGAACTAAGATCCCACATGGTACATGGCACACTTAGCGGGGTTGGGGTGGGGAGAATAATCTGTAAAGGAATTTTAGGAACATTTTGGGAGATGTGACACTACACAGTTAATAAGATGGCTAATTCTGTCCTTTGTGTTGAGGACAGTGTACCCTCACCTCCAGATTTCATATCCATCTGCAACATCTGAAGGTGACCATTTTTGAAGAGTCTTCCTAGATGAAATTAGGTTCAAACTTCCCTGGTGGCTCAGATGGTAAAGCGTCTATCTATAAGGCGGGAGACCTGGGTTCGATCCCTGGGTTGGGAAGATCCCCTGGAGAAGGAAATGGCAATCCACTCCAGGACTATTGCCTGGAAAATCCCATGGACAGAGGAGCCTGGTAGGCTACAGTCCATGGGGTCATAAAGAGTCGGACACGACTGCGTGACTTCAGATCAGTTCAGATGTCATATTGGATTAGGGTGGGCCCTAATCCCAAGACTGGTGTCCTTGTAAAAGAAAACAGAGGAGTCAAACACAGGAAAATGCCATGTGAATATGGAGATCAGAGTGATGTGTCTACAACCAAGGGATGGCAAAGATTGCCAGAAGCCACCAGGAGCAAGGAGAAAAGCATGGAATATATTCTCCCTTAGAACCTGCAGTAGGAACCAATCCGGCTGACACCCTAATTTCAGACGTCTAGTGTCCAGGACTGTGAGAGAATACACTCCTGATTCTTGTTGTTTTAAGCCAACCAGTTTGTGGTATTTTATTATGACAGCCCTAGGAAACTAATAACATCATTCAATGGTATGGTTGTGTTAGGTAGTTAGAATAAGGAAAAGGAGCCCAAAATGGCGGTGGCTAAAAGACAAGGAAGGGAAAAGCCCGCAAAAATACAACAAAGGAAGATCAAAGAAAGGTTCGAGGACCAGAGTGAGGACTTCAGGTAGAGCAGCACTCCTGGCTGAGCCCAATTTGCATAGGGCAGGCCCAGGGGGAAGAAAACATATAAAAGGAGGAGCCAAGCGTGCTCTCTCTCTCTCTCTCTTTCTCGCTCTCCCCTCTCCGCGTGCGTACACTCTTTCTCTCTCTCTCTAAACCTCACCCCCCGCCACCCTGCCTGTGTGCTGGCGTGCTCCTCCACTCTCTTCTCTACTTCCAGGATGGATTCTCCTGCTATCTTCTAAATAAAATAGAGCTGTAACACTGATTTGTCTAAGAGCTATGACACGGTTTGTTCAAGACCTGAGAGCTGTGATGCGCCCAGGGCTTTAATGTCCGTCGCTCCAAATCATTGTTGTGATGAGACAAGAACCAAGAAGCATATACTCGCCTGACAGTTGGAAATTTTGGCAAAATTTTCAGGCTTTCCTGGCCTTATGGGCTGAATCACTAAACCTAGATTTGGTCTCAATCCTAGAATATAGATGGATATTCTGTGTGATGGAATAATAGCCAGATGTCTATATTCTTTATCTGGATGTCTCAAACCTTATCTCTTGGTCCACTGATGTTCATTGTTGAGAGATCCTTTTCTATGAGAGTCCACATGGGTGACAACAGGGATAAGAAATGCTGCATAATTGGCTTTATAATGTTCACCCAACAGGGACTAGGACTTGATCCTGCTGCAAGACATTGAACAACCCTGCCATCCTGTACTGCCTGAAGGGGTGGGGGAAAAAAAAAAAACCTGTACAGTTTCCCTAGACCATAGATACAGCTCTGAAATTGATTAATGGATGGTCATCCTGTCTGTGTAATAAAAATTTAATGGTTGTTCCTTTGTACACTTCAGAAGGTAAATGTCCCTCCTACAGGTACTTTCTGTCATTTAAGATCCCTCACATAATCCCAGTTTTTAGACTTGTAAGAACTGGATCCTGATCCCAAGAATTTCCAGCCAGCTAGACAAGGCAGAGTATGTGTAATTACCATAACCTCTTGCTTCAGTTGGATTACTGAACCATGCATGGAAAGGGAACAAATCAATCTCTCACTTTGGAGAGAAAGTGAAAGTTGCTCAGTTGTGTCCCACTCTCTGAGACCCCATGGACCATACAGTCCATGGAATTCTCCAGGCCAGAATACTGGAGTGGGTAGTCTTCCCCTTCTACAGGGGATCTTCCCAACACAGGGATTGAACCCAGGTCTCCTGCATTGCAGGCAGATTCTTTGCCAGATGAGCCATAAGCGAAGTCCTTAGAGAGAATGGCTCTTTAATTTCAGTGATACCTGCAATATATATACCTGTCTTCGCTCTGGATGCAGTCATCCTGTTCAAAGTCTTCCCTTTAAGTGGGATTGATTATTCTGCTGGTGCTCAGAGCTGTGATCATCCTCATCTAATCCTGTCTAAGACAATAGAAAGGATGGGTATAATTAATTAGGGAATATGATGGGATAGCCTATGCTTCAAAAAAATTTTAACTGTTTACATGAAAGGTTGAGAGTAGGGTTGTAAGAAAATATCTCTTCCATGACACACTGGTGGGCTGGTACATCTACTGAGACTTGGTGGGATGCAATTCCTTTTAAAACAAAAGGAGAGAGACTTCCCTGGTGATCTAGTAGTTAAGACTCCACACTTCCAATGCACAGGGTGTGGGTTCCATCCCTGGTTGGGGAGCTAAGATCCCAAATGCCTTGTGGCCAAAAATCCAAAACAGAAACAGAAACAATATTGTAATAAAGACAAAAAAATAAAGCAAAAGGAGACGAGCCTGGTAAGGAGCTTCCATGAAACAGTTTTGCATGCCTGTCTTGTAGGATACTGGTACAAGTCAATTTCTCATCCATCTCCTTAATTTCAGTTGAGTGCAGGAATTTCCACCTTCCCATCTTCTCATCTTTCAAGAATAAAATATCTAAGAATAAATTTAACCAAAGAAGTTAAAGTCTTCTACAATGAAAACTAGAAAGCTTTGCCAAAAGAAATTTAAGAAGACTTAAATAAATGTAAAGACAGCCTATGTTCATGAACTGGAGATTTAATATTAAGATATCAATAATTCCTTCAAGCAATTTATAGATTTAATGCAATTTCTGTCAAAATTCCAATTTTTTTTTCCATCAAAGGACAAGCCAACCCTCAAATTCATATAGAAATGCAGTGTGGAAACAGAACAAATTTGGAGACTCACACTTCTTTGATTTCAAAACTTACTACAAAATTGCAGTAATCAAAAACAGTGTGGTTACAGCATAAGGACAGACCAATGGAATAGAATTGAGAGTCCAGAAATAAACCCATGCTGGTCCACACCATCACAATGCTTACAGAATTAACTCAAGATGGATCCATGACCTAAGCATGAGCTAAAACCATAAAACTTTCAGAAGAAAATGTAGGGATGAATCATCATGAATTTGGATAGGGCAATGCCTTCTTATATATGACACCAAAAGCCCCATCAGCCAAGGAAAAATATTTAACTTGAACTTTATCAAACTCAAAAACTTTTGTACATCAAATGATATTATCAAGAATGTAAAAAGAGAACCCACAGTTGACTTTCCCAAGTACTCAGCTTACATAATCAAAAACAGACCAAGGATGAATGAGCTAGTATCAGCTGGTGTAATTGAAAAATAATCACAATCTCTCACCCAGTATCTTTCATGGACACTACAACTCCACTCTGGAGTATCCCTAAAAGATATCTGTGAGGGAGAAATCCTCCCAGTGAGTAAGGCGTTATTATTTTATTTTATCTTATCTTTACTGCACTGGGTCTTTGATGCTGTGAGTGGGGCCTACTCTTCATTGTGGTGTGCAGGCTTCTCCTTGCAGTGGCTTTTCTTGTTGCAGATCACAGGCTTTAGGATGGGTGGGCTCACTAGTTGCAGTACTTGGGCTCAGTAGTTGCAGCATGTGGGCTTTAGGGCTTGAACTCAATAGTTGTGGCACAGTGGCTTAGTTGTTCGAGGCACGTGGAATCTTCCTGGACTGGGGATTGAACCTGTGTCCCCTGCGTTGGCAGGCAGACTCTTATCCACTGTACCAGCAAGGAAATCCAGGTAGGACTTTAAATTGTACACTTGTTCATCATCTTTGTGGCAGGAAAAGTGAGTTAAGATATGGATATACCCATATTCTGGAAGACTGGCAAAAAGTTTGAATGGTTAAGGCAAAACTGTAAGACTGGAGTTTAGGAGCTCTGGGAAGGAGGCGCATGGTTGGATACACAGTAGCAGGCACAAATTGTACAGATCTCTGAGTCTTCTGCCAGGGTTCCTCAAAGAGTAGCTACTACAGAAGAGACATGGCATTCAGGTGGACAGAACTATTCATCCAGTGTATAACAGCCTTGGCCCCCAAAGCCAAAGAATGGAGTAGCCATTGTGGTTGAGATGAAGACTATTCATGGGCCTAACAGCATTGGCTCTCTCTCATCAAGGCTGAGCAAACTACTGCTAAACATCTGACCTTTCAAAAGTAGAGATCAAAGCAGAGTACTCAACATAGTACTTTTTTTTTTTTTCTCTTTTTTTGCTGGAGATCAGCTAGATTAATTAGGCAGGTTGATTTCACTGAAGTCCTTCCATCCTGAAAAAGGAGTGCATTGTCCTATTTAGGATTCAAACGTATTCTGATTATAGGTTTGTTTTTCATGTCTTACGTGCTTGTGTTTTAATGCCATTCCCAAAGGCTGACAGTAGGGAAAGAATGTGGAATGATTTGTAGACAATCAATATTGTCCTTTCCAATGTCCTAGTATAATGTCAGGGCAATCCAGTAAAAATTAGGGAAACAAAGGGACTTCCCTTCCCTGGCAGTCCAGTGGTTGAGACTTTGCACTTCTGGTGCAGGGGGCTGTGGGGGAGGTGGCATGCAGGTTCAATCCTTGGTTGGGGGAACTAAGATCCCACTTGCCATGTGGTGTGGCCAAAAAAATTTTGGAAAACAAAAGAAAATATAATATATGCATTATATAACTATTATATAAAATAAAGATGCACATGATTTGGGGGTTATCTAGTTTTAATGCTATGCATGTTATACATAAGAAGCCATCCTAGTGAAAAATAAGAGTAATATGAAAGATCAGTTTAGTTGTTTAAAAATACTACTTTCTATTTTATAGATTTCAAGGTATAATACAGGTTACAACTGTTTCTTTCACAAACATAATTTTATAGTGAACCGTATTTACATGAAGTGAGTAAATGAACAGACATTCCACATTCACAGATTAAAAGACTGAATACTGTTATAAAGGTAATTCTCCCCCAACTGACCTATAGGTTAAACACAATCCCATCAAAACTGCCACAGGTTTCTTGTGGAAATTGAAAGCTGATTCTAAACTTATATGCAAAGGCAAATGAACTAGAATAGCCAAAACAATCTTGAAAAAGAATAAATTTGGAAGATATACATTACCTGATTTCAAAATATACTATAAAGCTGGAGTAATCAATACACAATGGTACTGGCATAAATACAGGCAAACTGATAAATGCAACTTAATTAAGAGTCCACAAACACTTATTGCACAAGATGCTCTGCATCAGTGGTCAACTGATTTTTTTTCAATTATTATTTATTTATTTACTTTTGCCTGCACTGTGTCCTCACTGTTGTGTGTGGACTCTCTCTAATTGTGCGATCGGGGCTACTCTCTAGTTGTAGCGCTCGGGCTTCTCATTGCGGTGGATTCTCTTGTTGCAGAGCATAGGCTCAGAGAGTGTGGGCTCAGCAGTGGCGGCACACGGGCTTAGTTGCCCTGCAGCATGTGGAACCTTCCCAGATCAGGGAGCGAACCCACGTCTCCCGCATTGGCAGGCAGATTCTTAACCACTGGACCACCAGGGAAGTCCCAAGGTCAACTGATTTTTGACAAAGGTCCTAAGACAATTCAAGGGGAAATTAAGTTTTGTTCTAAAACAAACTGGATGTCCACGATGAATGCTGGGAAAATTATATACTAACATAACAAAAAAGAGACCTTAGACTCTTACCTGACACCACAAACAAAAATGAAAGTAAACAGATCACAGACATAACTATAAGAGCTTAAAGTGTAAAACATAAAGGAGAAAAATCTTTGTGACCTTTGCAAAGAGTTCTTAGACCAAGCACCAATGGTGCAATCTACACAAGAAAAAAAATTGATAAAATGGATTTCGTTAAAATTAAAACCTACTGCACTTCAAAAGATGGCATTAAGACAATGAAAAGACAAATCACAGATGAGGAGAAAATATTTGCAAATCAGATTTCTGATAAAAGACTTGTAACTAGAAAATGTAGGCATACATCTCAAAGCAAGAAAAACAAATCAATTCAAAAAGGTGCAAAAGACTTGCATGAGACATTTCACCAGAGAAGATACACAAATGGTTAGTCATTTGTACGGCTAACCATCATTAGTTTCTGGGGAAATTCAAATTAAAACTATGAGATACCATTTCACACTCACTAGAATGACTATTATAAAAAGGCAATACTAAATGGTAGTCAGGATATAGAGAAATTGGATCTCCATAAGATGAAAAAACACCTAATAATTAGACAAATCTAAATTAGAAAATTTTTGTCTAATAAAAGAAATTGGATGTAAAGGGTCATATATTTGTTTGAAACATTCAGAAAAGTCATCTATTTACAGAGACAAAAAGCAAATCAATGGTTGGCTGTGGGTGGAGACTGAGAGCATATTTATTTACTCAAGGGAATATTTCTGGGTGATAGAAATGTCTTTAATTTGGATTACAGTGATATTTGCACAACTGAAAATTTACCAAAAATCACTGAATTGTACACTTAGTGAGTGAATGTTATGGTATGCAAATTATACCTCAATAAAGCTGTTTAAAAAGCCAGTGGAGGGACTTGCCTGGCAGTCCAGCAGCTAAGACCATGAGCTCCCAATGCAGGGGGCCTGGGTTTGATCCCTTGGGAATTAGATCCCATTTGCCACAACTAAGAGTTAGCATGACTCAACTAAATTTCCTGCTTGCCAAAACTAAAAGGAAAAAAAAAAAAAAAAGATCCCAGGTGCCACAACTAAGACCAAGTGCAGCCAAAAAAGGAAAAAGGCCAATGGAAGCTTCTTCTGGGAACAATATTTTCTCTAAAGATCAGTTTTTCAGGCTCTGTAAGCTTACTATTAGGTGGAGAGAGCAAACATTTCAAAGAGGATTCAAATATAAGGTGTCTATTAAATACTGTTATCAGTTAAGATGACACTTTATGGTAACCCAAAAAGACAAACCACTCAGAAGCAAGTCTTTTTTGATATCAGCTTCTTAGTAGGTGTCCTTCCTTGCAAGGGACAGGACAGTAAAGATTTCTCTCTCTCTCTCAACTAAAATGTAAATATAGTTACATATAAGAACACCAGGTAATTTATTAGGCTATTTATTTCTTGCACTAGAGCATTAAAAGAGGAAAATACAAAATATGACTTCCTTTTTCTCAACATTCTTCTATACATATCACAATATTGGCATATATATACTATAAATACTATGAAGTATTTATAAATACTATAAAGTATTTCATATTACATCTTATATTAAAACTGTGATGATATACTATTTCTTTGTAATATACTTTTCCATGTTAAGAGTCCTCTAAATGATTCTCTGATGTGAACTTTTTTGAAATCTTATCAAAGGCTAAAACATATTCAAAGTGTCTACAAAGTTTTAATCATAGACTAACATTCTGACGTAAAATTAGTAATACCTACTTATGGACGTGGATTTTGAAGAATCTATTGCCTTATTCTGATTCTTTGATGCTCAGTGTTTCATCTCATCCATTCTTTGACATACAATGAGTTTGATTTATGAGTTTGATTTTTATTTATTTTTCTCCCAGGTGTGCTATCTGATGTACCATGCGGTTTGCCTTCTACCAAAAAAGATTTCTTACACAGATTATACTTACAGTTCTGTTTTCCTTTTGGAATTCCCTGGTATTTAGTAAGGAGCAAACTGGCAGAATGATGTGTCTCATTTATCATATTCACAGGGCTTCTGCCTTGTGTGTGTTCCACAATGATAATTAAGACTTTATTTGTGACTGTAGGCTTTCCCAGAGTCAGTACATTCATAGGGCTTCTCTCCTGTGTGTGTACTCTGATGCAATTTGAGATTTGAATTGCTACTGAAGGTTCTCCCACACTCACTACATTCAAAATGTTTCTCCCCAATGTGTGTTCTCTGATGCTCAAGAGAAGACTTTGAATGTTTTCCCACATGCTATATATTCATAGGGCTTCTCTCCTGTGTGTTTTCTCTGACATCCAACGAGGTGTGAGTTACCACTAAGGTTTTCCCACACTCCGTACATTCATAATGTTTCTCTTCAGTGTGTGTTCTCTGATGTATAATCAGTTTTGACTTTCCACAGAGGGTTTTCCCACATTCAGAACAAACAAAGGGTCTCTCCTGTGTGTGATCTCTGATGTTCGGTCAGTGTCTCCTTGTCACTGGGTTATCCCACATTCAGTACATTCATAAGGTTTCTCTCCTGTGTGTGTTCTCTGATGCACAGTAAGTGCTGACTTCACACTGAAAGTTTTTTCACATTTGTAACATTCATAGGAAGTCTTCCCTGTGCGTATCCTCTGATGTGTTGTGAAGTATGTATGTTTTTTGTTGAAGAGTCTGAAACATCGATTACATTCACCGAATTTCTCTCCTAGGTGTGTTCTCTGAGTATGGGTGAGGTGAGTCTTGTTGTGTAAGGCATCCTACACTCAGTGAACTCATAACGATTCTCCACTGTGTCATTGTTCTTATATTTAAAGTTTGAAATCTTAAATGCTTCTTCACATTCATTACATTCACTGGGTTCCTGTCCTGTATGAGCTCTCTGATGTTCAGTGGGCTGTGCTGTCTGGATTACAGCATTCATATTTTGAGGCTCCTTTGTTTTGTCCATATTTTGCTCCATATTTTGTCTCCTTTGTTTGATTTATGCAATGTACTGTAATGATTTATGAGTAGCTGAATGAATCACACCCAAAGGGATTCTCTCCAATATGTGTTCTTTTTTAAAAAAAATTTTATTTATTTTTTACTTTACAATATTGCATTGGTTTTGCCATACATCAACATGAGTCCACCACGGGTGTACATGTGTTCCCAATCCTGAATCCCCCTCCCTCTGATTTAAATTTTTTGACACTCTGCACAATTGCTCAGGTTCACTGCTTCCAAAAGGCTTTTGTCTATGAGCTTTCTCATATATGATGACTGACTTTTGGATGAAAGTTCTTTCATATTCATTACTTTTCCAGCATGGGATTTCTTTTGGCTATCAGAGCCTGCCTTGTAAAAATCTTTTTGAGAGTCATTAAATCCAGAGTCTGGCTCCAAAGTTTGAAGCTGAGCAAGGTATTCATAATGACTGATATCCTTCCCATTTTTATTATATTCATTAAGTTCAGCAGACAATTCTCTAAGCTTAGTATTGAAAAGTGACTTCCCACATACAATACCTTCATCAATCATTTCTTAAATAGTTTTTATTACTGATCATTAATTCTGAAATATATTTCAAATTTTCTCCCATGAAACACATTTATAGTGTCCTTTTCTTGAACCTACGGAATTTATACCCATAGTAAGTGTTTTTTCACATGAAATATTTCTCTCTTTAATCAGTGTTTTGTTTTTGATGAATATAAGCTGCCTGGATTGTTGATCGTGAATGTTCTGGCTTCTCCAGACTTTTTCTAGAACAGAGGAAGATTGACAACATCTGATGAATCTTACATTGGTTTTGAATTGGCTTTCTAATTGTATTTAAATGTGGTTAACTTTTGGCTTCAGACATGATTGTCCAGGAAGAAAATGTATATTCCTCTTACTTAGTTATGTTCTATTTAATTATTGATTAATCTATCTCTCTATGTCAAAGACCCTTTTGTAGTCTTAGAAAGGGGGAGATTGGCCTGTAGTTTTCCTTTTTGGTGGCATCTTTGTCAGGTTTTGGTATTAGGGTGATGGTGGCCTCATAGAATGAGTTTGGAATGTGGATATTGAAGAATCCTTGCATCCCTGGGATAAAGCCCACTTGGTCATGGTGTATGATCTTTTTAATGTGTTGTTGGATTCTGATTGCTAGAATTTTGTTAAGGATTTTTGCATCTATGTTCATCAGTGATATTGGCCTATAGTTTGTTTGTTTGTTTGTTTGTTTGTTTTTGCATCTTTGTCAGGTTTTGGTATTAGGGTGATGGTGGCCTCATAGAATGAATTTGGAAGTTTACCTTCCTCTGCAATTTTCTTGAAGAGTCTCAGTAGGATAGGTGTTAGCTCTTCTCTAAATGTTTGGTAGAATTCAGCTGTGAAGCCATCTGGACCTGGGCTTTTGTTTGCTGGAAGATTTCTGATTACAGTTTCAATTTCTATGCTTGTGATGGGTCTGTTAAGATTTTCTATTTCTTCCTGGTTCAGTTTTGGAAAGTTGTACTTTTCTAAGAATTTGTCCATTTCTTCCACATTGTCCATTTTATTGGCATATAATTGCTGATATTCCTTATCTTTGTAAAGTTCACATTGCTAAAAATAGAGCTTTCCTAAAGTAAGTATGTATAAAGTTATGTCAAGCAGCATTATCCTCATTTCTAGAAGCACTAGATATTTCTGTCTTTGTTGCACATTTCTGACAAAGTTTAAGTGGTTTTTCTTCTTTATTATATAGTTTTATTGTATTTTAATTTTACATATTATATATAAACCCTCTCTCATATTAGAAATAATACAGAGGTGCGTGCAGTAAAGAGGGACATTTCCATTTACTCTGCACTTCAGTTTCCTTTGAAATTAATAACTCCAGTTACAAATATGTTACATTCAAATTTTCTTCTAAAAATCGTTGGTTGATCTTTAGGTATTAAAAATGTAAAGCTCAGGACTTCCCTGCTGGTTTGGGGACTAAGACTCCATGCTCTCAATGCAGGAGGGCTGGGTTCTACCCCTGATCAGGGAACTAGATCTCACATGCCACAGCTAAAGATCCCACATGCTGCAATGAGAATTGCAGACCCCTTGTGCCACAACTAATACCTGGTGCAGCCAAACAGAAAAATAAACATTTTTTAAAATATAAATAAAACTTCAGAATTTTTAGAATTTAATTTATATACATCTAGTTCAGAATATATATAAATGAAAATTTTGAATATATTAGAAATAAAATAGATTATAGTCATGAATTTCCCCCATCTACTGTTAACAACTGTTAATAGTTCTGCTAGAGAAGAGATCAGCTATGCATACCAGTATTCTTGGGCTTCCCTGTTGTCTCAACTGTTAAAGAATCTGCCTGCAATACCAGAGACCTGGGTTCCATCCCTGGGTTGGGAAAATCCCTTGGAGAAGGGAAAGTCTACCCACTCCAGTATTCTGGCCTAGAGAATTCCATGGACTTTATAGTCCATGGGGTTAAATAGTTTAACATCCATTCATCTGATCAGTTTCTTATAAATAGTCCATTCTAAAAAATTGTCCAAGGAATATATGCATAATATCTTCCTTATGCCTGAAAACCAAGTACTTTTTGACAAGTAGAGTACTGCATTTGTACATGCATTTGCTCATGTAGTTGGAGGTTCCCCAGCCACTCACACACCTACTAGTACTTTTATATAGAAGCTAGCTCTGAGTTTGTGGTGAATTCTTCTGCCTTGACCCTATTATGTTTATATTTAATATTGATTTTCATTAAAGTATGGACACATTGTCTGATTTATTCTTTTTTTTTTTTCTTAATTCCAAATTATGCTTTGGAGATATAACCAAGTTGCTATATCAACTTCATTTAACATTCCATAGTGTAGGTATACTTTATTGACCAGTTCTACTGAAGGACATTTTGACTGTTACCCACTTTTGCTTTCAAACAATACATGATAAATATACTGCAAAGCCATGGTCCAAATGTTTCTCTTTATATTCCTAAATGCCAAGTTGCTGTATAATGAGACACATTTTAAATAGAATTATATATTGCTTTACTGCCCATAAATGAAATACATCATACTTTTCCCCTAAATATTATTTGGAGGAGAAAGTCCCTAATAACTTTCCCACATCTGGAGGAACATTTGATATTGCCAGATATATTAAATCTGACAACAGATAAAGGGTGAATAAGTATACATTGTTATTTAAATTTTCTTTTCTCTGTTTTCTCAGTTTACTATTTTTTTTTAAATTTTAGGATTTCTTTATACAACTTGGATAAAAATCTTTTATCAGATATGCCTTTTACAAGTAAATTTTCACAGTCATCACATTCTCTTGACATTGCCTTTTACAGGACAGAAGTTTTTAGCTTTAATGAAGTGCAATTTATCTATTTTTTCTTTCATGGGTCATGCCATTAGAGTTATATCTAAAAAGTTATCACCATATCTAAGGTCAGCTTGATTTTCTCCTATGTTAGAAAGAACATATTTACTGTGAAGCCATCTGGACTTAGTACTTTTTGTTTTGGAAGATTATTAATTTCTTGAATTGATATAGGCCTATTCATTTAGCGTAATTTTTCTTGTGTGAGTTTTGGCAACTGTTTCTTTCAAGGAATTGACCTGTTTCATCCAGGTTATCAAATCTGTGGGCTACAGTTGTTCATAGTACTTTTTTATCCCTTTAATCTCCGTGGGATACATAGTGACACCCTTATCTCATACTTGATATTTGTAATGTGTATTGTTTCTTTTTCTTATTTAGCCTGATATTATTAATTGATATTATTAATCTTTTCAAGGAAAACAGCTTCTGTCTTTATTGATATTCTCTATTGATTGCCTATTTTCAATTTTATTGATTTCTGCTTTAGTTCTTATTCTTTTATTCTGCATATTTTTTCATTTAACTTAATCTTTTTTTTCTAATTTTGTAAGGTTAGAATTTGTTTGTTGATTTCAGACCTATCTTTTTTGCTACTATTTGCTTTCATTGTTACAATTCTTTCATTGCATCCCAAACATTTTTTATGTGCTTTCATTTTTATTTAGTTCAAAATATTTCTAAATTTATCTTGAGATTTTTTTCTTTGACTCATGTTATTTGAAATTATGTTGTTAATTTCCATGTATTTTGCAATATTCAAGTTATCTTTCTGATATTGGTTTCTAGTTTAATTCCATTGTAAACTTAAAACAGACATTGTATGATCTCTATTTTTTTTTTTTAATTTGCTGAAAGGGTGTTTTTTAGTAGCCCCTCATTCTGAAATTTACGGATTGCTGAATATTCCATTTGAGCTTAGGAAGATTATGTATTCTCCTGCTATTGGATGAATTACTCTATAGAACCATTTAATTGCAAAGTCATGTCAAATTCTTGTAACTCCATGGACTGTAGCTTGCCAGGCTCCTCTGTCCATGAGATTTTCCAGGCAAGAATACTAGAGTGGGTTGCCATTTCCTTCTCCAGAAGTATTCTATGGATGCCAGTTGTATCCAGTTGTTGGATGGTGTTTTTAAGTTCAATTTTGTTTTTTATCTCTCCTTTACTTTTGAAGGATAATTTTATAGGATAATTTTGTTTGTTTGCTTTTCTCTCAGCAATTTACATATTTCACTTGTTTCCTCCTGATTGAAAAATTTCTGAGTAGAAGTCAGATGCAATCTTATCTTTATTCTAGATAATGTATTCTTTCTTTCTTTTTTTTTTTTTTTTTCCTGGACCTTCGGTTTTCTGTAGTTTTCGGGACTTTCTGGACTGTGATATGCCCACATGCAGCTTTTTAGCATTTATTCTGTTTAGTGTTCTTTTAACTTCCTAGACTTGCAGTTTGTTGTCTGACATCAGTTTGGAAAAACTTTATTCCTGTATTTTAAATATTCCTTCTTTTTTTTTTTTCCTTTTTCTTCTCCTTGTATTCCTATAATGTGCACATATTTTATAGTTGTTCCACAGGCTATTATTATCCTTTGTTCACTTTTTTTTTTCAGTTCTGGAAGTTCCAATTGAGATATCTTTAAGCTCAGATTTTCTTTCATTCACTGTGATCAGTCTACTAATAAGCACATTAAGGACATTCTGTAGTTTAATTATAGTGTTTCTTATCTCTAGCATTTATTTTTGAGTCTGTTGTAGGATGTTCATCTCTTTGCCTACATTGTTATTTCTTATTNTGAAGTAAGCCAGAAAGAAAAACACCAATACAGTATACTAACACATATATATGGAATTTAGAAAGATGGTAATGAGGACCCTGTATGCAAGACAGCAAAAGAGACACAGATGTGTAGAGCGGACTTTTGGACTCTGAGGGAGAGGGAGAGGGAGAGGGAGAGGGTGGGATGATTTGGGAGAGTAGCATTGAAATATGTACACTATCATATAAGAAATGAATCGTCAGTCTATGTTCGATGCAGGATGCAGGATGCTTGGGGCTGGTGCATGGGGATGATCCGGAGGGATGATGTGGGGTGGGAGGTGGGAGGGGGGTTCATGTTTGGGAGTTCATGTACACCCGTGGCAGATTCATGTCAATGTATGCCAAATCCAATACAGTACTGTAAAGTAAAATAAAATAAATAAATAAATAAAATAAAATGTGTCTTGGAAAAGATTATTTTGGATTGAAATGATTGAGTGATTTATTGGTTTCATACACCTGGCTGTCCAAATCTCTCTCTTCGTTTGAGAGGTTTCCAGCCATTATTTCTTCAAATAAATTTTCTGTCTTTCTCCCTCTTTTCCTGGGTCCACATGATACATATATGTCACATTAGTCCCATTGTCTTTCTTCATTCCTTTTTTCTCCTCCTGTCTGGATAAATTATATGTGATCTTTTTGTGGGGTTCACTCATTCTTTCTTCTTTAAGATACAGTCTGCTGGTGAAGTTATTCTTCATTGTCTTGTTCAGCTAAAATCTTTTTTTTTTTTTAATGCTTTCTCATTGAACTTATTGTTTTCCTGATTTCATGAAATTCTTAATCTTTGTTCTCTTGTAGCTCTCTGAGCATATTTAGATCAAGCATTTTGAATTATCAAGCAATTCATGAATCTCTATTTCTTTGTGGTCAGTTAAGGGAAAGACTACCCAATCCAGTATCTTGGCCTGGAGAATTCCATGGACTATACAGTCCATGGGATTGCAGAGTCAGACAGGACTGAGTGACTTTCACTTTCATCATAAGTTTACTGTTTCTTTGCTATTGTCATATTTCCCTAATTTTTCATAATCTCTGTATCCTTGCATTGGTGTTCATACAGGGATTGGTTGCAGACACACAGTGGTGAGGACCAGGGCCAGCAACAAGGCCCTGCACCAGCTGTGGGCACATTGGCTGCTGTGGGGGCCCTGGCTGTTGGTATTTACCCCTGTGGCTGCAGGGTGTCTCCATAGGTACTTACTTGCATGACAGTGAAGCCAGTGAAGGGAGTCAGGTTAGGAACATGCAGGTGCACAACTGCAAGGGTAGCTGCAGGTGAGTGCAGTGGTATAGACCAGTGACAAGAGACAGGGCTGAATCTGGGTCCTGATGCAGTTAATGGGGTTAATGGCTATTGCCAAAAATGGTCCATCTAGTCAAAGCTATGGTTTTTCCAGTAGTCATGTATGGATGTGAGAATTGGACTATAAAGAAAGCTGAGCACCAAAGAATTGATGCTTTTGAACTGTGGTGTTGGAGAAGACTCTTGAGAGTCCCTTGGACTGCAAGGAGATCCAACCAGTCAATCCTGAAGGAAATCAGTCCTGAATGTTCATTGGAAGGACTGATGCTGAAGCTGAAACTCCAATACTTTGGCCACCTGATGTGAAGAACCGACTCATGGAAAAGACCCTGATGCTGGGAAAGATTGAAGGCGGGAGGAGAAGGGGACAACAGAGGATGAGATGGTTGGATGGCATCACCGACACGATGGACATGAGTTTGAGTAGGCTCTGGAAGTTGGTGATGGACAGGGAAGCCTGGTGTGCTGCAGACCATGGGGTTGCAGAGTTGGATATGACTGAGCGACTGAACTGAACTGATTGCCATACACTCCTATGGCTGTATGGTATAGCCACAGGCACACAGCAGTAGGTGTTAGGGACATAGTTCAGGCCAGAGGAATGCAGTGCACAGCTGGCAGTGTGTTAGCTGCCTTTGAGTTGAGAGATACAGTCCAGTGACTTGAGATATGGCTGAATCCAGGCCCACAAGCATTTATGGGGAACTTGGCTGACAGCATGCACTTCCATGGCCACAGGACAGCACAACAGGTATGAACATGGCAGAAGAAATTGGTGACAAGAGTCAGGTTGGCAAGGACCTCCGTGGTAGTTCAGTAGTTAAGACTTTGCCTTCTAGTGAAGGGAGTGTGGGTTTGATCCCTAGTTGGTGAACTAAGATCCCAGTGCTTTTTGGCTAAGAAACAAAAACATATAAAACAGAAACAATACTGTAACACATTCAATGAAGGCCGGAAAAAAAAAAAAAAAGAGGCTGGCAGTGTGCAAATGCACAGCTAAAGGAGCTAACCTCAAGGATGCCTATGGTGGTAGTTAGTGTGGGGTCTAGGCTGGTGTCTTACACTCTCCCAGCTGCAGAGGTCTTGACTATGTGCTCTTGTGGATCCCAGGCTCTGGAGGAGGGGGTGGAGCTGAAAGGAGTAAAGCAGTCAGGCAGGAGGTATCTGTAAATGCAAATATCTGTTGGGTAAAAACTGGTGAAATCTGCAGGGACTCTGGCTGTGCTGGCTGTTGGTTTCTTCAGTGGGAAAGCTGCTGAGATCCTCTGCAGAACAGGTGACTCAGAACTGTGGTTATTCCCACTGTGTGACTGATACTGGTGGCCCTTGCTCTTCCTTGTTCCTAGCTACCTCTGTTCACCTCAGCTGTGCCAGTTTCTGGGTGGAGTGAAACCTAAGCGAGTCCTTCGTGTGAAGCCCTGAAAGGCTGGGGAGGCTGGCTGCTTGCCTGTTCCTCCTTTTCCAAGAAAACTTCCTAGCTGGGTTGTCCTGTCTGGCACTGAGCCTTGCTGGCCAGGGTGAGTGGGATGAGGCAGGCAAAATAAAGTGGTACTTCCCTTCCTTTTTGAGTTCTTCTCAGGTTTGTTTTGCTCTGTTACTCAGGCTTAACTGGATTCCTGAGTCTCCCAGAGCTGTTTTTGTTCCTGTGTAATTATTTTTTGATCTTTGTTGGGGGATGCTGGGGTCTCCTACTTCACCATCTTGGTGATATGTCTCCAAAGACTTGTTTGATTTTCAAATAACTCCTAACAATTGAAAAATTGTCTGACTCCTATCTATTGATTGAATGAATAAATTTAAAATTTACTTGCTTATTTAAGTCCTATAACTCTATAAAGTAGGTACCGCTGTCATTCACATTTTAGAGAGGGATAAACTTAGGTTTTCAGTGGCTCAATGTAGAATGCCTATGTAGAATCACAGATATATTATTAAGTAGTAGAATCTGGACATATATGCAGACATAATTCCAAAGTCCATGCTTGTGAACAGTGTGCTTTACTACACACCACTAACACCCCATAGCCTCAGCTTTTACCAGGCAGCCTTTAACAATTCTCCTCAATAACAGTCATAGACCTCATGCCCTGGCATGTACAGCTCTAGAAAGATCTTCTGGAATTAAGATGTATACATTTTACTGCACACATCTGGCTGCTGACATAAGGAGCTTTCCCCAAGGAAAGTAACAAATGTAACCACAGCCCATCCCCTGCTTAATTCCAGTCTTCATCCTCTCTCTCTGCATTGTACCCACTACGCTGAAACACAGACCCTGGAGCATAGCCTGTCTTCAGAGGCCTTTATCTGAAGGTAAGTCCAGGGCAGGCACAAAAACATTATGGGCATAAATTAAAATGTAAATAGACCCAACTGAGAAGCATCTTGAGAAATTTTGGAATCTATCCACTGTAAAATAATCTTCTTTTCTGACTGTCAGACTCCACAGAACCCCAAAGTGCACAAACTTCCTTTCCAGCTCTGCCCCAACCAGGTCTCTGAAGGTGAGACACTGGAGCCTTAGGAAGCTGGAGGCAGTTCACTGTACATGTGCAGAGCAGAAGGCTGCACCTTGCCTTCCCAGTGTCAGAGGTCCAGTTCGTCACTTTTCTGGATTCAGTGGACATTAGCCTCTATGGTCCCTCCCTTCAGTGCTTCCTAAATAAATAACCTCTTCTCTCAAGAGATGCTCCTCTTTTATAATCCCAAGAAGATGATTCAGAAATGGGCTATAATCACATCTTGACTCTATACTAACAAAACTACCACAGATGTATGTCACCAATATATCCACTTCATTTATGAATACAGGTACAACATTTAAATAAAGCTGAAAACAGAGGCCAACA
Organism: Oreotragus oreotragus; assembly: GCA_006410675.1. NCBI lineage: Eukaryota > Metazoa > Chordata > Mammalia > Artiodactyla > Bovidae > Oreotragus > Oreotragus oreotragus. Next base: position 49,699 of record SJYX01013120.1, read on the forward strand.
ATTAAAAAGTGTCATATCTATGGTAATCAGGGTTTCTCCTGGGATGCAAATTATATTAAATTGGAAAAGTTACACAATTATGAAACAAAAATGAAAATATACAAAAAAACAAAGATTACCCAAAAGAAACCCCCTTCTCTCAAAGTTAGCTTTAAGTACCAGCTTTTTTTTTTTTTTTTTAACAAATGCTTTGTGACTATCTTTTCATTGAGCATACAGTGAAAATCTTTATTGGTAAATAAATTTTAATAATATAAAGTGTCCCTCTTATGTCCACAATAATACAGTCAAGAGGTTTACAATTTCAAAGAAAAATATGTAGACATAAATAACAAATATGCAGAATCTATATGAAGGAAATGAACTTTAATAAACAACAGTTTAAAAGATTTGAGTAATTAGAGGTACAAATCATTTTTCTGAATAAAAAATGAAGTATATTATGGCACAACATTCCCAACAGAATCTCAAGTTACTTATTTCTTTTGGTTTCATTGCTAGAATAAATGTAAATTTAATGTGTAATATTGGGAAGAGCCAAACATTTTGTGAAAATGGAGACTAATGCTTATCTGAAAATGTATCTTTAATGACTATAATAATCTAAATATTTTAGCTTTGAGTGGGGAAATATACATGTTAAGTCCTAAGATTGTGATAAGAATTTAGTCTATGATAGTGTTTCAAAGAAGTGGAGAGAAATGGGCCTATTTAATTAGTGTTGTTGGGATGGCAGAGTAAGATAGTGTGAAAATAACAGGGATTCAACAGGATAAGCCTTCCCCAAAAAACACAGATAAAGGAGTAGGTTCAGGGCAATCTACCAATTGGAAGATGCAGTCTCCAATTAGAAGCAATAAACAGGGGTAGTGGCTGAAGATGTATAGTTTATCCGAGTTGAACCCTCCCAGAGTCTATGGCTCTGCCAAGTATACCTTCCCTGTCAAGTATAGACTGGATATGAAGTGATAGGTCATATCAGGCAAGAGGAGGTCAAGTTCAAGATAGAAAATGGGCCCAATGCCAAAATAAAACAGGTTATACATATATATGCATTACATACACACAGCTTCCTCCAGATACTCAAATGGCTCCTTCCCTCCATGCTGGCCTCCCCATTGAGGTCTTTCCCTTTCCACACTACATAAAATCACTTTTTCTGACAACTTTTCCCATTGTATAAGTGGGAAAATTTTATACTTATCATTATGTTCTCCCATGGAGATGTATTTTCTTGATATGGCTGCTGACAGCATGAAGGACACAAGCTATCTGGTCATGATGACTTTTCAATAAAAATACACTAGAATGGGTTCTCTGGAGAAGGCGATGGCACCCCACTCCAGTACTCTTGCCTGGAAAATCCCATGGACGGAGGAGCCTGGTAGGCTGCAGTCTATGGGGTCGCTAGGAGTCGGACACGACTGAGTGGCTTCACTTTCACTTTTATGCATTGGAGAAGGAAATGGCAACCCACTCCAGTGTTCTTGCCTGGAGAATCCCAGGGACGGGGGAGCCTGGTGGGCTGCCGTCTACGGGGTTGCACAGAGTCGGACACGACTGAAGTGACTCAGCAGCAGAATGGGTTCTCATTGGCTTATTTTTAACAAAGGATTATTCCTGGATGAATACAGACATGGGGCCAGAAGAGATGGTATCATCTGAGGTGAATGCCAACTCCATGTACACAAAAATAGGTTATATTACTAGAAGAATGTATAAGAGTTGCAGTAGCCACTACATAATCTTTTTAAGTACATAATCTCAAATTCCTTCCTTTTGTCTGAGGAACTAAGTCTCCCCTTTCCCAGCCTGCCCTTCCTTTCACACTCAGGCTTGTCTTCCAGACAATGAGAAACTGGTGTCTACTCTTAGACACACACTGTTTGAGGGCAGGTTCTCCTCAGATATCTGGGGAGGTAGAGAAGTGAGGCTTAATATTTTTCATGCCACCCTGAACATGTTTGGAGTCTAGAGTATGGGATGGTTGATCCTCTCTGGGTTCAGAATCCTCATCCACAAAATAGGGGAGGTTATCCCTGTGTAAAAGAGGTCATCTTATCCTGAATTTACTTCCAACAACACACAGGCCAAACGTTCTCAGTTGTCTAACCCCTCAAAAGAGGCTCAAGTCCTTAGAGAATAAAGAGGGTTTTCAGAATTCCTTGAAGGCCCTAGTGATGACAAGCTCTGCTCTTGTCAGTCTTTAATTATATTTCTTAAAATGGAAGAGCTTGGTGAAGTATGGCAGTGCTGATTTGTGCCCATTGGGTAGTGGAATTTCCTAAGCTTTCCTAGGACTATGCTGATTATGCCAAGGCCCATACTGTGAGAAGAGGGCATACATACTCTTTGGAGTATAACAGAAGAGTGTTCTTCAATCTCTACGTAATAGTTACCGCCCTTAAAATAACAATTGGCTTTTAGATCAGCATGTATCCTGGGTCTTTTGCCATGTAATTTAACACACATATGGGCGCCCTTAGTGGCTCAGATAGTAAAGAATCTGCCTGCAATGCAGGAGACTTGGGGTCAGTCTCTGGGTTGGGAAGATTCCCTGGAGAAGGGAGTGGCTACCTATGCTGGTATTCTTGCCTGGAGAATTCCATGGACAGAGGAGCCTGGTGGGCTACAGTCCATAGGGTCACAAAGAGTCAGACACACTAACACTTTCACTTACTTAACCTTATATATCTACCTATAGAGAATTGATAACACCCCAGTCTTATTTTATGAGCATTTGAATTTTACCAATCAGAAATACTGTCAAAATATTTTATTTCAATTAAAAATCCCACAAAATGTATTTATTATAATATGTGAGTTAAACATCTACTATTATGCTACCTAGAGAGGTAACCAGTTACCCCAGTGGTCATATCAAGCCAACAGGAAAAAGAATGAATTAATCAAACAGTGCAGAGAGGACTTGCTATTTATTTGGAAGAACACAGAGCTGCTAACCTCACACCACATATGACAAGAAATATCATGTGGGGTTATATGAATAATCAAGTTAACATGTCTGCTTCACATATATGAAACAAGAGACATACCTGCCACACTGCTCATTTCCAAAAGGAATTTACTTATGACAGCATAAAAGCACAATGAAGCAGAAATACTTAACTTTCAACTAGAAGAATAATTTTATTTCTAATACTGAGCCATTATATTGGAGTTTACAGGAATAAAAAACACCGTGCTGCTTATTCTCCAGTGGCTCCACCCAGACATTCCCCTCTACGTTCTCTGTGCCCACGTGGGCTCACTTGCAGATGGCATCTGATTCGGTTCCAGGAATGTGGTCCCTAATTCTGGAGATGACAATATCTCCCGTGAGACGGCCCCTCCTCCACAAGAGCAGGAGCTCTTATTGGGCTCTGGTTAACACCTGCTTTCATCCTTTGCCCTTATGGACTTAGAAGGCTAATGGCCTCCTGGGGACACTAATCTCTATGTGCTTCAATATCCCTTGTTTCTGGCAAACCACTGTAGTAGTCTCCCATGAAAGTCTTCTTAGTTGGATCAGAATTGTTTTTCACTAGAACCATGGCTGATACAAACATCCCTCCCTATATTAATTTGTCAAAGAAAATAATTCATCTCTAAAACTGCTGTATAGAACATTAACATTTCTATCAGAAAAGAATTCATTTGAATCAGGTGAATGCCTTCAGTGCTAAATAACAGACATCTCCAACAATAAACAAGAAGCCTCTTTTGTCCCAGTAATACAAACTCCTAGCAGATAGCAGGTCCAGAAAGAGTTGTTCAGTTCAGTGACAGTACCTCTGAGTCAGGTTTTTCCCATCTTGTGTACTGTTCTCTTCAGGCTATTGCCCTACCAGGCCACAACTATAATCTAGTATAACATTCAGCCATGAAAAAGTTCAGCAGATGAGAGACAATCTCTTCCATGTCATGACAATATTTTATCATTGAGTTCTTTCCCCAAAGCACTGAGAATATTTTCCAAGTATCTCATTATTCACCTGCCCATCCCAACAAAATCACTAGAACAGAATATTCATGATTAACTTAGACTGATGTGGATTTACCCCTAAATCATCTGGGGAAAGGATGGACATAAAGACAAAACATGGCCCAACGAGGAAGCAGGGAATGGCTATTTGGTGGGCAGTGTTTCTTCGAACTGCTTATCAGTGTTTTCCAAAGAAGCAAAGAAAACAGTAGGACAAAGGAGAGAGAGATAGTATATTACATTCTATTAAATTAAATACATAGTTCCTGAGTTACATACAACTTGGGTTACACATATCATGCCCAAATAGATACAGCAATAAAGCACCAAGAGTAGGACAGAAGCATTTCATTATACAACACCACTTTTTATTTGCTGAATACCGTGAGCATTACTGTTCATAACTGATGTTAACCTTTGCAAAATTTATGTAATTATCATTGTTATTAACAGCATTCACATTATTGACTGACCCAAGGCAGCTGAATAACCTCAGGAAAATATTGTTTGGCCTTTTTATTGAAGTGGAAGCTCAGTAATAATGGCCATACTCATTCACATAGGCCAGCAAAATTAGAAGAAAGGTAAGCAACAGGTAGTAAAACAGTATATACTGGCGACATTAGAGAGTCTCTGGTAGTGCTGAAAATAGGATTGATGCATAGGTAGTTAAAAACCTCCCCAAAAACATATTTTGGCTTCTTTTTTGAAGAGGCCATTCAGCAGTAATGGACAGGGCCATTTATCTATGGAAATGCAAGAAGGGGTATGTGGCTAGTATTTTAAATTTGCCAAACGTATTTTCATATATACACAGTGATGCACCACTGTAAATACTCCCACTAATGCCACACTACCAACACGATGGCACTGAACATAGGACTGGTCACAGATGTATAGTACTACATCATTATATAATATTCACCATGCTGATTTAACAATACAGATAACCTAAAGAACAAAGATAACAGCAAAACGCTGTGAAATAATTAGGAAATGATGAGTGTTGAGTATGTATTACCTTTGTTTTTTTAATATTATTTAACTGTAAATTAATACTTTAACTTTAAAATAACGACTGTGTTTAAAACTGGCTCATAAAATTCCTGAAAATTTATCAGCAGTGCTTGCAAGTTAGTATAAACTTACTGCACCACATCACTGTGTATTGGTAAGTGTGTATAAATACATTTACATATACATATATACATAATTATTACAACCTAAAAAGACATTGATGGTATCTAGTGTGGGAAATGTTAATATAGCCTATAACAGTTAATTAAGAGGTTTGACTTTCTCTTCTTAAGCATGTTAGGCTCTAATATACCAATTAAGAATACCTCAAATTTCTATATTAGCATACCCACAAAAGGCCTGCAAACATCAAGGACTCTTCACATAAATGTTTAATGCTGTTGTCATTTAACGTCTTTAAACTTCAGATTCCACTGTGAATATGACTGCAAATGAGTATCATCTATTATATTAACAACAATAAAATTTTTGTATCACATCTAGAATATGGCACTACACAACATAAATTCTAGACAAAGGTGTTTTTTTTTTCACCATATTATGTAATTGAATTTCCCTTCAACATAAATTTTCTGATGAAAAGTTTTACTTTTTTTGGAAAGCTTTTACATATTCAAAACATGAATAAGGTTTTATTCTAGTACCAATTATCTGAATTACAACAAAACCTCACTCTCTAAAGGAATTTGTGATATTCTTTGGGTTTCATTCCTCTTTTTAAAAACCTGTATAACATTTGAAAGTGTGGATGAAGGCTTCTTAATGTTCAGGATGCTGAAAGAGCTTTCACCCTTGTGTGAATTCTCTGATGTTTAGTGAGTACTGACCTCTGACTAAAGGTTTTCCCACATCCATTACACTCATAGGGTTTCTCCCCTGTGTGAGTCCTCTGATGTTTAGTGAGAGCTGATTTCTCACAGAAGGTTTTCCCACACTCATTACATTTGTAGGGTTTCTCTCCTGTGTGAGTTCTTTGATGTACAATGAGGTTTGATTTCACACAGAAGGATTTACCACATTCATTACATATAAAGGGTTTCTCTCCTGTGTGTGTTCTCTGATGTACAGTTAGGGCTGACCTGTGGCAGAAGGATTTTCCACATGCATTACATTCATAGGGTTTCTCCCCTGTGTGTGTTCTCTGATGTTCGGTGAGGTTTGACTTCACACAGAATGTTTTCCCACACTGCTTACATTCATAGGGTTTTTCTCCTGTATGTGTTCGCTGATGGTTGGTAAGATGTGGTTTCTGACAAAAGGATTTCCCACATTCAGTACATTCATAGGGTTTCTCTCCTGTGTGTGTTCTCTGATGCTGAGTGAGGTTTGACTTCTCCCAGAATGTTTTCCCACATTCACCACACTCAAAAGTTTTTTCTCCTGAGTGAGCTCTTCGAAGTTGGGTGAGATGTGACTTCTTGTTGAAAGTATTGCCGTTTTCATTGTGCTCATAAGGTTTTCCCATGTGTACTATCTGATGTTTAAAGAGAGCTGACTTTTCCCATGTTTTGTGACTGATTTTATATTCATGGGGAATCTTTCTTGTGTAAGTTCCCTGATGGATAACAAAAGCTGAATTGTCGTAGAAAATTTGCCCATATTCATTATATTCATAAGGACTGTCCCCCATAAGAGCTCTCTGATGTCCCAATCTTAAATCCATATAGAAGAACTTACCACAAATGCTGCATTCACATGGCTCCATTTCAAAATGAGTTCTCTGAGATAAACTGAGCTTCAAACTTTGGATGAAGGTTCTTCCACATTCATTATATTTACAGTGTGTCTCTCCTATCTGAACTTTCTTATTTGTGAAAAAGGCTGCCTCTCCATGTTTGCCTCTTCCATTTTCATTATACTCAAAAGGCTGGTCAAAAACTGACTGAGTGAGATCCTGTCCATGATTGAGGACATTCTTTTGATTATAAGATTTCCTTCCAGGAGGAGTTTTGTCATGCCCAATATCAAGGAACAATTTCTCATATACATTAAACTCATCAGGCTTCTTTCTAGAATAGTTCTTTCTGTTAATAATTAAGCCTGAAATATTTTTCAAACTCACTTCACATGAATCACATATTTTATATAGAAAATTGCTTGAAGGAATGGAGTCTGTACCTAGATTTAAAGTTTTCCTTACTTGGTCACCACTATCTGTACTTAATGTTTTGTTGCTGGTGAAAGCAAGTTGCCAAAAATGTTCATCTTGATTTTCCTGGATGCTGTCTATTAGGTCATCAACTTTCCAGTCTTCTAGAAATGAGAAAAATAACCACATCTTATGAATCCTAGTACACTTCTAATGGAATTTGACTCTTACACAAATGCCCTATTACATAGTCAGTTCTTTTGCTTTAGGCTCAGTTTTCTGGTATGAACTAAAATCCAGCATACATTTTCTTTACTTTTCTGGTTTGAGTGGAAAATAAAAACATGCTTCAGTAAAAATAGGGGAAGGAAACTGGCAATAACATTTAATACTTTATTAATACACACTTTAAAACTAGACAGAAAAAGGTGAAATACATTCAAAACACAGGGAACCAGAGAGTGGCTGATTCAGAAATCAGGAATCTCAAGAGAATGGAGTGAGCCCAACAGAGACATTGAACACTGAATATCATTACACTGAAGGTTAGTAGACAAGGGCTTTCAGAAAATGAACTATGTTTGGTGGAAACAAAACAGTCCTAACCCCCTCAGACACTGATTACCTGGTGTGATTCCTACTAGAGTACTCGCTTCTACTCTACACATCAACACCAGACTAAAGTTCTGAAAACACCAACTGCCTCAGGTTTAGAAGAATAGTCTGATACTCCAGGATTCCTTTAATTCACATGGAATAATTATAATAAGACATGGTAAGCAAGGGATGGAGATTTTGTAAGAGTTATTCATTTAGGGAACAGCAAACTCCAAGAACTGGATGAGTTTAACAAGAGAGATTTTTTGTTTTGTTCATTTGTTTTTAAAGAAAAATAGACTGTTTAAGAAACATATTAGAGGATGAACTCAGTTTGACAGAGGCAGATCATGCTTTCTTGTCCTTACCTTCCCACAGCTTGATTACTGTCGTAGGATCCTCACTAATGTGCATGTTGCTATTCCTTTTCCCCATTTGATATATGAACATCAAAACAAATTTCTGAAGGTACCTACTTCCTCATGCTCTAAAGAATTTAATCCAGACTCTAACTCTCTATCAAGCTGTGATTCGCAACAACACAAATACCCAACAGGAAATACAAAACACATGATGGACAGACCATCTCTGCAAAAGGACCAGGCATATTCTGTTTGCTCACAGCTGTTAATGAAGTTGTCCCAACCATCAAGACATATGCTTCTTTATTTCAATCTGCTGCCTTACTTTCCCCCAAAACAATTTTGTTCCTGAACCAATACTGACCTTTAAGTCTGCTTTCATATCTAAGTTTATCATTTACGTCAAGGTTTTCTGCTTTCATATCTAGACTCATCTGTGGCTTTTACTTACACATGAGACCTATAATGATCATGTTTTTCTATTAATATATGGTTCTGAGGCCTTCCACAAACTTTATTGTAAAAATTCTTGGCTATTCTTTACCGTCACTACTCAGTGAAACTGGCTTCCCAGGTGGCTCAGATGGTAAAGAATCTGCCTGAAAAGGAGGAGACCCAGGTTCGACTGCTGAGTCGGGAAGATCCCCTGGAGAAGGAAATGGTTACCCACTCCAGTATTCTGGCCTGGAGAATTCCATGGACAGAGGCTACAGTCCATGGGGTCACAAAGAGGTGGACATGACTGAGTGACTAACTAGGTGAAACAATATTAATCATATGTTAAAAAAACTAAAACAGTCCTGAGCCCATGGCTCCAAAGACTATCTGATAATAGTTACTATCTTGACAAACACAAATTAAAACAAAAACTGAATTCATATTATGAGTTCAAGTTACAATTCTGTAAGTCCATTAAAAAATATCTGTGCAGTTTTAGCTGGATATTTAACAAATTGCTCATTCTGAACAACACACCTTTTATGTAATTAGTTACACTCTAACCTTGGCTCTCCTTGGGACCTGAACATCCTTCAGGAAATGCTACTTTAATTTAAAACAACAAACCACAAAAGTAATAATAAAATAACAAAGCCAACAAACTCTACAACATCCCTATCATTTCAGTCTCTATCTGCTGCCTTTAGAAGTTACTACCTGTTTAATTCACTGTAAGATGAAAGAAGTCCATTGCTCAATGATACATCCAGTGTCATGACCACAGTCTAGGCAGGTGTTAGCAAAATTCTATCTCCTCTAACTTCACTGAGGAGACAGGATATTTATGATTCTTAAAAACTGATGTGCATATGAATTATTTTCAACCTGTACTTCAGGATAAAATAAGGGAATGTGCATTTAGTAAAAATACTATAGAATGCTTTCTGAATGGATGAAAAAGAGTGATCTCTTCTAAACTTGGTTCAACAAAGTAATTATTAAAACATCAGAATCAGGAAAAGTATGAAAGGAAAGTATGGATACTTCTAGTTCTGGCCTCAACTATGTACTTTATACCATATGTGGTGTGTATGTATATATATATGTATGTGTGTGTGCATGTATATAGATGTATATGTATATATATACACACACATATACATATATATGTAATATATGTATATATATATCTATATATGCTGAAAGTGAAAGTCACTCAGTTGTGTCTGACTGTTTGTGACCTCATGGGCTATACAGCCTATGAAATTCTCCAGGCCAGAATACTGGCGTGGGTAGCTGTTCCCCTCTGCAGGGGATCATCCCAACCCAGGGATTGAACCCAGGTCTCCTGTTTTGTAGGCGGATTCTTTACCAGCTGAGCCACAAGGGAAGCCCATTTTCTCTTGAATTCTGTACCAAATAGCATGTTATCATTCTCTAACCCCCTTTTCACTGCTTCAGCTCTTCACAGTACTTACCACCACCCAACACCATGTGTGTGTGTATACATGCCCATACATCTTCATATACACACATGTATGCTTTTTGTCTCTCACNCTCTTCTAAACTTGGTTCAACAAAGTAATTATTAAAACATCAGAATCAGGAAAAGTATGAAAGGAAAGTATGGATACTTCTAGTTCTGGCCTCAACTATGTACTTTATACCATATGTGGTGTGTATGTATATATATATGTATGTGTGTGTGCATGTATATAGATGTATATGTATATATATACACACACATATACATATATATATGTAATATATGTATATATATATCTATATATGCTGAAAGTGAAAGTCACTCAGTTGTGTCTGACTGTTTGTGACCTCGTGGGCTATACAGCCTATGAAATTCTCCAGGCCAGAATACTGGCGTGGGTAGCTGTTCCCCTCTGCAGGAGATCATCCCAACCCAGGGATTGAACCCAGGTCTCCTGTTTTGTAGGCGGATTCTTTACCAACTGAGCCACAAGGGAAGCCCATTTTCTCTTGAATTCTGTACCAAATAGCATGTTATCATTCTCTAACCCCCTTTTCACTGCTTCAGCTCTTCACAGTACTTACCACCACCCAACACCATGTGTGTGTGTATATATGCCCATACATCTTCATATACACACATGTATGCTTTTTGTCTCTCACTGTAATACATACTCTGATGATAAGGACATTCTTTTAATTATGTAAAAACATAATTGGGTCATATTGAATGCTCACCATATATTTGTTAAATGAATATATGAAAGTATTACATGAATCATACCATCTAACAAAAGATGTCCAAAGACAATAGATGGCAGGTGGACAATTTTAAAATAATCAAGAAAAATTATCTCAGATGGAGCCAACTGAGTTTGGTTTATGGATATAGGTAGATGACTCTAAAATGTCAGAGAACAAAGGGAAGCATTTATGAGTGAAAGTGACATACAGAAGAATGTGATTAAGGTAACATAAGTATGTGGGCCAACTGTCAATCACTTTCAAAGGTCAGAGGTTGGAATCATATACCGATGGCCTAAGATCTCGTTTCCTCTGGCTTCCATCTGCCTGTGAACTCACTAACTCACCTGAGCGGCACTGTTTTGGGAATCTTTCCTCTAGGATCCAAGGCTCTTCTCCTTGCTCGATCTTGAAGATCACTTCTGGCTTAGTAATGCAATTCCCTGTAAAGAGAGTAACACAGGACTATGGCTGAACAGTCTGGCTTCAGGAACTCTAAAAAAATGATGGGGAAGAAAGGTACAGCTTTGGGAGCTATCTAAAAGAGGTGCCTAAATAAACCAATTCCCAAGGAGGTAAGGCTACAGCATACCTTATAGTGGCTAAAAGGGATCAGTCATCTAAGGCCTGAATCTCCATCAGAAAATTTCACAGGGAGTTTTTACATTTCATCAGCTAAGAAATGTATGCTACTGGCAATCATGTGGAAAAGAATCCTTACCTACTGAGACAAGGTGGCTATAATTTTCTAGGATCACGTCTCTGTATAGTATCTTCTGAGCAGGATCCAGCAGGTACCACTCTTCCTGGGTGAAGTCCACACATACATCTTTGAATGACACTTGCTCCTGTAACAGTACATTCCTTTTCTATAAGAAATTGTTAGAGCTATACGAGTTGAAAATATTTAAAAGAATGACTTTGGCAACAAAGGTCCATCTAGTCAAAGTTATGGTTTTTCTAGTAGTCAGGTATGGATGAGAGAGTTGGACTATAAAGAAAGCTGAGCACTGAAGAATTGATGCTTTTGAACTGTGGTGTTGGAGAAGACTCTTGAGTTGCTTGGACTGCAAGGGGATAAAATCAGATAAAATCTGAAAGGAAATTAATCCTGAATACTCATTGCAAGGACTGATGCTGAGGCTGAAGCTCCAATAAATTGGCCACCAGATGTGAAGAACCGACATTAAAAAAGACCCTGATGCTGGGGAAGATTGAAGGTGGGAGGAGAAGGTGATGACAGAGGATGAGATGGTTGGATGGCATCATGGATGCAATGGACATGAGTTTGAGCAAGCTCCAGGAGTTGGAGATGGATAGGGAAGCCTGGCATGCTGCAGTCCATGGGGTCACAAAGACTCAGACATGACTGAGTGAATAACAACATAGAGACTCAGATATTGTAACACAAAAGAACTTCAGAATGAATTATAATTAATATAAAAGAGGAAAATACGAACAAAATGAAAGGATGGGAGAAGTTAACAGATACATGGTATGTCTGTTGTAGATAAAGAATTAATAGAGCAGGCCTGAGACTGCTATCTTCTGAAAGATCTGCTACAAGGGTGTCTCGTGGCTGGTATCTGGGAATTTGGAGTTCATGATGGTTCTTACCAGTTCTTGGTAAGAATGGTTCACTGAGCCTGAACTGTTTGTGTGAACTAAATGTTTTTTTCTGCTCATGTACATTCCTTCTGGAGTCTGAGATTTTTTTTATATGTTAAGCAAACAGTACCTACGTGACTAGCCCCTAATAAACATTTTGAATGCTGAGTGTCTAATGAGCTTCCCTGGCAGACATTTCACATTTGTCATCACATCTCACTGCTATAGGACTTAAGCCTGTCCTGGGAAAAGTCTTAGGAGCTTATGCCTGGCATCCTCTACTTGTGACTAAACCCCAGGTATCTTTTCCCTTTGCTGACTGTTCTTTGTATCCTTTCACTTTAATAAGTCACAGCCCTAAGTACAACTACATGCTGAGTCATCCCAGAAAATCACTGCACCTAGTGATAGTCTTGGGGACCTCTGATAAATGTGTATGCAAACATGTACATGTACATACATACATACATGCATAAAATGGGCATTCCAAAGTCGAAAATTATAATATCTGAAATTAAGAACTCATTAGATGGCTTCGTATGTATCCAACAAAAGTATCAAAATACATACAGCAAAAAGTGACAGAACTGAAAGGAGAGACAGAAGAATCTATAACCACAGCTGAAGACTTCAATACCCCTCCAATTGTCCTGAGAAATCAAGCAGGCAGAAAAGCAGTAAGTATACAGATGACCTGAACAGTACTGTCAATCAACATGATATGAAATTTCTAGAATATTCCATCCAAAAAAAATAAACCACACATTCTATCATTCTATTCTACCTCTTATGGAACATTCACCTAGAAAGGTTATAGTCTAGGACACAAAACACACCATAACAAATTTAAAACAATAGCTATCATAAAAAATATATTCTCAGACCACAATGGAATTAAAAAGAAATCAATAAGCAAAAGATAGCTGAAAAATCCCCCAAATACTTGAAAATTAAATAGAATATAGGTCAAAAAAGAAGTCTCAAAGAAAATTTTAAACTACTTTAAATGAAATGGAATAAAAATGAAAATATGATGTATCAAAATTTGTGGGATGCAGTGAAAGCAGTACACAGAGGGAAATTTATAGCATCAAATATATGTATTAGAAAATATTTTAAATCAATAATCTAACCTTGTATCTTAGTAAACTAAAGGGGAAAAAAAAGCAAACTGAGCCCAAGCAAGCAAAATAAAGGAATTTTTATTAAAATAAATCAGTTAAATTGAAAATGTGAAAAAAATAGAAAAAGTCAATGAAACTGAAAGTTGCTTCTTTGAAAAGATCAATAAAAATTTTAAAAGTCTCCAATCTAACCAAGAAAAAAGGAAGCATACTGTGAATCTCAGAAATGAAAGACAGATTGATGCTACTAATCCTAATGACATTAAAAAATAAAAGAACACTACAAACAATTCTGTCCCTGAAAACTGGTAACATAGATGAAATTAAAAGACATAGCTATGAAATTCACACAAAGGAGATACAGATAATGTGAAAAGATTCATTTCTGCTAAAAAATTAAATCAATAATTAAAATACTTCCAAAATAGAAATCACCAACCCAGACAGTATCACTAGTGAATTCTAATAAACATTTAAAGAAAAACAAATACAATTCTCCGTAATCTCCTCCAGGAAATAACACTTCCAAACTCATTATATGAGGCCAACATTACCCTAATACCAAACTAGATAAGGATATTATGAGAAAAATAAAGATCAGATTATCTTTCAATAACAGAGACACAACAATCCTCAAACATGAGTAAATCAAATCTGACAATGTGTAAAAAGAAATATAAACACAGTCAAGTGGAATTTATTGCAGGTATGAAAGGCTGGGTCAACATTAAAAAAAAAACAAAAAACAAAAAACAAGAACAACATGATCTAACATATCAGGAAGTCAAAGAAGCAAAATGACATAATAATAGCAACTAATGAAGAAAAAAATAGTCATTTATGATAACGAAAAACAAAAACCAACCTCTCAACCTCTCAGTAAACTAGGAATAGAGGGGAACTTTCCCAGCTTGATGAAGAAGAGAATATCATACTGAAAGGTTGTTGCTGAACCATGAAAGACGCCGGGATTCTTGGCCTCTGGAGGAGAAGAATTCAATCCGGGGCCAGAAATGAGGCTTGATCGTTCAGAGCTTTTGTGTAATAAAGTTTTATTAAAGTATAAAAGGGATAGAGAAAGCTTTTGACACAGACATCAGAAGGGGGCGGAAAGATACCTGCCTGTTAGTCTTTAGCTGGATGTTAGTTACTAGCAGTCTGTTAATGAAAGAAACCAATGTCTCAAAACTCAGAGAATGGCACTAGGCCCCACACCCACAGGATGCATTTTGGGATAATCTTGGCACCAGGGGGCTCATGGGGCCATAAAACGATTGACTTGAATCTTGTATAAAGGCAGATTACCATACAAATAGTTTCATTTACATGGATTAGTAGAACAATGTATGAGGATAACATAGTGGTTTGTCAAGTCAGTTCTAAGCCTTTAGGTGGAACCGACTTGAAGACAGAGTCTGGGGTAAATGTATAGCACATTAACATAGCTTAAGACAAACATTTCCATAAGAAAAATGTATTTGTTAGCTCAAAATTTGAGAAAAGTTAAGTTCAGGTGGAACCAGGTGTCATTATGGCAACACAGTATTTTAAGAGAAACTTCTTTTTAAATTTGTGTAGAGAAGGGGAAAAAATATATCACTAGTTTGTTTCCTCCTGCTGCTTAAAGAGAGAAATTAAAAAAAAAAAAAAAAAAAGAGTCTGATACTTGCAGGCTATTTCCTCTGTTTGGAGACCCCTGGCCTTCCTGCCTGTTACCTTCTCAATATTTACTGTTAGGAGATGACACTTTTACCTGAAGTGCAGGAAAAGAGCAAGGATGCCCTGTTTCAAGACTATTATTCAAGTCCTAGCTAGTACAGAAAGACCTAAAACAAAACAAACAGAAAAACCTGAAATAAAAGGTAGATGATTAGGAAGAAAAAATAAAACTGTTTTTATCTGAAGTCAACATGATCGTCTATGTAGAAAATCCCAAAGACTCTGAAAAAAGGAAAAGAATAAAAATCCTGGAAATAATCAGCAAATACAGCAACATCATAGGATACAAAGTCAATATAAAAAAGCCAACTGTTTTCCCATATCAGAATAAACTACTGGAATTTCATATTTTGAATGAAAAAAAAAACCATTTACAACACCACCACCACCAAAAAAAGGACTCAAATATAAAAATAATACAGTATATTACAGGGATATACAGAAAAACAAAAACTGATGGAAGAAATCAAAGATCTAAATAAAGGGAAAGACAGTCCATATTCATCACTCAAGACAATTCAGTATTGTTAAGATGTCAGTTCCTTCCAATTTAATCTACAAATTCAATGCAATTCAAATAAAAATCCCAGCTATTTTGGAGATGCTGACAAAATGATTCTAAAGTTTATGTAGAAAGGTAAAGCAACTAGAATAGCCAATGGAATATGGAAGGAGGAAAAAGAGGATTTACACATTACCTGATTTCAAGACTTATACAAAGCTACCAAATAACATGTACAAATAACCAGATGTTCAAGCTGGATTTAGAAAGGCCAGAGGAACCAGAGATCAAATTGCCAACATCTGCTGGATCATCAAAAAAGCAAGAGAATTACAGAAAAACATCTACTTCTGCTTTATTGACTATGCTAAAGCCTTTGACTGTGTAGATCACAACAAACTGTGGAAAATTCTTAAAGAGATGGGAATACCAGACCATCTCACCTGCCTCCTGAGAAACCTGTATATAGGTTAGGAAGCAACAGTTAGAATGGACATGGAACAACAGACTGGTTCAAAATTGGGAAAGGAGTATGTCAAGGCTGTATTTTGTCACCCTGCTTATTTAACTTACATGCAGGGTACATCATGAAAAATGCTGGGCTGGATGAAGCACAAGCTGAAATCAAGATTACTGGGAGAAGTATCAGTAACCCAGATATGCAGATGACACTACCATTATGGCAGAAAGCAAAGAGAAATTAAGCCTCTTGATGAAGGTGAAAGAGGAGAATGAAAAAGCTGGCTTAAAACTCAACACTCAAAAAATGAAGATCATGGCATCCGGTCCCATCACTTTATGGCAAATAGATGAAGAAACAATGGAAACAGTGTCAGACTTTATTTTCTTGGGCTCCAAAATCACTGTGGGTGGTGACTGCAGCCATGAAATTAAGACACTTGCTCCTTGGAAGAAAAGCAATGACAAACCTAGACAGTATATTAAAAAACAGAGACGTTATTTAGCCTATAAAGGTCCATATAGTCGAAGCTATGGCTTTTCCAGTAGCCATGTACAGATGTGAGAGTTTGACAATAAAAAAGGCTGAGCTCTGAAGAACTGATGCCTTCAAACTGTGGTGCTGGAGAAGACTGTTCAGAGTCCTCTGGACTGCAAGAGATCAATCAATCCTAAAGGAAATCAACCCTGAATATTCATTGAAAGGATTGATGCTGAAGGTGAAGCTCTAATACTTTCACTGCCTGATGCTAAGAACTGACTCATTTTGGAAAAGATGCTGATGCTGGGAAAGATTGAAGGCAGGAGGAGAAGGAGAAAACAGAGGATGAGATGGTTGGATGGCATCACAGACTCAACGGACATGAGTTTGAGCAAGCTCTAGGAGATGGTGCTGCAGCCCATGGGGTTGCAAAGAGTTGAGCACTTTGAGTGACCAAATGACAACAACAAATATCCAAGACAGTGCATTATTGGTGAAAGAGGCCCATAGCTTAATGGAACAGAATAGTGTCCAGGTACAGATCCACTGAAATATAGTCACCTGATGAAATAAAAAAAAGTATAGATGATGTATAATACTGTGTAAGTTTTAGGTGTACAACACAGTGATTCACAAGTTGTAAAGACTATATTCTACTTATAATGGTTATATAATATTGACTACAGTCCTGTGTTATACAGTACATCTTTATAGCTTTTTTATTTTATACACAGCAGTTTGTACCTTTTAACCCCCTACTACCATGCTCCTCCCCACTTCCCTCTCCCTACTGATAACCTCTAGCTTGTTCTCTGTTATCTGTGAGTTTGTTTCTTTGTTGTCGTATTCATCAGTTTGTTTTAGTCAACTGATTTTCGACAAAGCCCCAAAGGCATTTCAACTGAGAAAAGATAGTCTTTTGACAAATGATGCTTCAACAACTCTACATCTATGCAAAAAAAAATGAACCTAGACACAGACCTTACACTTTATACAAATGTTAACAAAAATGAATCACAGACCTAGATATTAAATGCAAAATTATTAAATTTCTAGAATACAGAAGATAGGAGATCTATGTGATCTTGGGTTTCATGAAAAGTTTTTGAATACAACAGAAAAATCACATTCCATTTTTAAAAAAATACATGGATCGGCTTTCATTAAAAATATTTTACCCTGCACAAGTCATTTCTAAGAAAATGAAAGGACAAGCCATAGACTGGGAGAAAATATTTGCAACATATATATCTAATAAAGAAGTTGCATTTAAATATATAAAAGAATTCTGAAAACTTAATAGTAAGAAAATAAATTGCCTAATTAAAAAATGGATAAAAAATGTGAACAAACAGGTCAAGTAAAGACATACAGCTAGTTCATAAATTTATGAACAAATGCTCAATATCATTTGTCATTGTTGTTGTTCAGTCACTAAGTTGTGTCTAACTCTTTGTGACCCCATAGACCGTAGCCCATCAGCCTCCTTTGTGCATGGGATTTCCCAGGCAAGAATACTACAGTGGACTGCCATTTCCTTCTCCAGGGGATATTTCTTACCCAAGGATCAAACCCACATCTGCTGCATTGGCAGGAGGATTCTTTATCACTGAGTCACCAGGGAAGCCCATTATGTGTATTAGGGAAATGTAAATTAAAACAAAAGTGAGACACCATAACACATTTTTTAGAACCATTAAATCTAAAACAATGACAATGTCAATTTCAGGTCCAGATGCAGAACAAGAGGAATTCTCATTCATAATTAGAAATATAAAATGATATAGCACTTTTGTAAAATAATTGGGCAGTTTCAACTTGTACAAAGCTGAATCTTAACATATGATCAAGTATTTTTAATTTCACACTCTAGCTATTTGAAAACATGTATCTATGTAAAAACCTACATATGTTTCTAGCAGCTTAATTCATAATGACCAAAAACTGGAAGTAACCAAGAGTCCATAGGTTAGTAACTTTGAAATAACTTATATATATATGGTGGAATTGAACAGTTAAGTAAATGAAATGAGGATGGTGGTGGCCAAAATGCTGGAATGGGAGTTATAGACAAGCAAGGGGACAAGGTCAGAATGTTTCAGGTGATACTGATTACAGCAGGAGACATTAGTGTGAACTAATACTTAGCTTAATATAAATACAGATACTTACACACTGAAATATTAATAGATATGTGTTAGTATACAAATATATTTTCTTGTTCAGTCAGCTGACAGGATCTATAAGGAATTACAAACCAATAGCATACTCAGCCCCCAATCTTGGTTTCTAACACCAAGCTCCAATAAAAGGAAGCAGAGCTCTTCAGGGGAAAATGGCTTATTCTAGGGCAGGAAATATGAGCCTGGACTATCTTCTAGCATCAGAAAGTATAGAAGAAGTACTCAAACAGAAACACAACAATGGGGTTTCTTGAAAGTGCTCTATTTAATAACCAAGCTGGAACAAACAATTTGAGCAACAAAGTGAACAAGGTAGTACTGTACTATAATGAGTTAAAAAATAACTAGCCATGAGTTCATATTGATATTAAACACTGACTGAGTTTGCTTGCTTGCTAAGTCGCTTCTGTCGTGTTGACTCTTTGCGACCCCATGGACTGCAGCCCACCAGGCTCCTCCATCCATGGGATTTTCCAGGCAAGAGTACTGGAGTGGGGTGCCATCGCCTTCTCCACTGACTGAGTTAATAAATATTAAAATCTCCTGTGCAGAATGCCTAATAGTTTATGTGGATACTCCACTGAGAAGGAGGTGTGGTATAACCCCCGACTTCCTTCCAAACAGTGTATTATGAAAACAGAGAGAAAAAAGAGTAACTTTACAGTGGAGAAAGTTAATACCACACAGCTTCAGGCTGGTGATCAACAGTGGTACATCATTTTTTGAAAAGTGAAAAGTCATGTGAGAGAATTTACCCCTGATAAGACATAACCAAATGACATTTAACCTCTGTGGTCTTTCTCCAAGAAAACAATTACCCCAATATAATCATAGGAAAAACAGTTGACAATTCAATGTGAAGGACATTCCACAAAACACCTGATTTATACTCCTCAAAACTGACAAGGTCATCAAAAACAAGGAAAATCTGAGGAATTGTCACAGCCAAGGGGAGCCTCAGGAAACATGACTAAGTGAAATGTAGTATCCTGAAGCAGAACACCTGCATGGGGAGGGGAGGGAAACCAGGAACAATTATCAAAAGACAAATGATATACAAGAAAATAATATTCTGTAACTTATATGAAAGATAAGCATTAGTGTCACTAACATGCAAAGAGCTAACCAGACATTGAAAAAAAGAAAAAAAAGCCAGAAACTTAAGAGCAAAAGGGGTAAAAGATATGAACAGATCACAGAAACATAAAAACAAGACATCTTTTAGATATGTGAAAAAAATCACTGAGCATTAGGATAATTACAGATGTAAACTACATAAAATACTAATTTTTACCCATCAGATGTCAAAATCCAAAAGTGAACCACATTATTTCTATGGGAGAAGCTGTGGAGAAAAAGCATTCTCATGCAATGCCAATGTAAATACAAAGTATCTATAATCTCACCAAACAGATCAAGTTTATCAACTGTAGTCAACCCTTTGGGAATTTATATATTCCCAAATATTACTTCTGGGAATTTACCTGACAGAATTAATCTCATTTCTGGGAATGTATATGATAGAATAAATCTAATGTACAATGTTATTCATTAAAACATAGTTTGTAGTAGCAAAAGGTTGGAAATAGTTAATTACTAGTTTAAAAACTATGGAACATTCAGAATTGAATTTCCATGTGATTATAACAAAGAAAGAAGTAATCTATGTTCTGTTACAGAAAGATTCCCTGGGACAAGCTGAAAAAAGAAGTGAAAAAAGCAACCAAAAAAAAAGAATGGGAAACAGTGTTTAGATTCACTACTTAGTGTGGTTCTCTGAGCAGCAGAATCAGCTCCATCTGATTAGAAATGCACCTTCCAAGGCCCCACCCAGATCTACTGAATCAAAATCTGCATTTTAAGACGTTGCCAGGTATGTACAAGTGCATCCAAACTTTAAAAGCCCTAAGTATAATAGATTTCCATTTAAATAAAAGAGGGCACATTCTTTCAACTGAATAAAGAAACACTGGAAGGACAAACAAGAAACCAGAAATAATGTATACCTATAGCTGAGTGACAATACACTGCAGTTCATCTGGGACTGTCCCAATATATGCCAGTTGTTCCAGCATAATTGTTAATAAAACCTCTCCCACTCTCAGTGAAAGAGACACAGTTTAGATGCAAAACAAATCCTACGTGGAGGAAGCCTAAGGTACAGAGAGGAAGGGATGTGAATTTTTACTTTCTCTATATCACTTACATTTTAAAAAAACCATGTTAATATACTAACAATTTTAAAGTATTTTAATTTTTAAAGACAAAAGTTGTTAGGAAAAATAGGTATCTGAGAAGGGCAGTTGTCCAAGAACAGAAACAATGGATAAGCAATAAACCCAGGGATAAGCAATGTTGGGGCAAAAGGCAAAGACAACTTCATGAGGCACAGAAGTTAGGAAGTGGAGAACTAGGAGCATAGCATCATAGTCAACACAGAGACTTTCAAAACAGACTACACATAGTAGTATCAAATGCTGCAAAAGGGTCCCCTAAGACAAACACTGGATTTGACTACAATTTGGTGGCTTTTTCCAGAAATGATTCAGGTGGAGAGGTATTGAAGGAGCAAGACTGCATGTATTAGGTTGAAATTTAAGTGGAAATGCAGAAACAAAAGCCAGGACTATCTACTACTGAAGTTAAAAACACAAATGAGCTGACACACGGTTTAATAAACCTTTAAAAACTTTAGAAAACTCATTTTAAATAAAGTGGGGAAAAAAAATAAAAAACTCACCTGGGATTTGTTCATTTTTCACTCTTCGTGGAGGAGGGAGAGCTGAGGGAGAAAGAAGGAAGTAAGAACTTGGCTTGACCTGTAGTTTCTGGATTCACCAGCCTACACAGCTCCACACACAAGACACTTACCTGCTCATATGTGGCTCCCATTTATGTTGACCTTAGACCTGATACTTTTCACTGAGTGAATGTAAACTTTTGCTTCTTACTGATTTATTACCGGGTTTCCCTGGTGGCTCAGTCCATAAAGAATGCTGGAGACCTGGGTTCAATCCCTAGGTTGGGAAGATTTATTACCAATTTAGGTTTTGTGACACAGAAAAATTAAAAACAGGAGAGGATGCTTAACACAGAACAGTAACCTTAAAGATACACTAGGGATTTGTCAAAACTGAGGTTCTAGGGGGTAAAGACACCTTCTTACGGTTGTTGTTTAGTCACTAAGTCCTGTCTGACTCTCCTCTGCTGACACCATTAATCCTATGAGATCAGATAATCAAAGAAACCTCCGAAAAATGGATGGGGGTGTTTAAGACAAGATTTATTTTTTAAAAAAGTTTGTTCTAAGCTGCTTACAATTTTCAAAAGGATCTTTTAATAAAAAACTAACTCTGACCTAACAAAATGACAAAATGGGCTGTGGCCCAAGAATCTGCAGACCTGACTTTCAACTGTGATTCTGTCACTAACAAACTGCATGATCTGAGCCAGTCATCTTCTCCGGCTCACTTCTTTTTGCATCTTTCAATAAGAAACTGATAACCCCAAAAGGACCTGTCTGCACTACCATCCTGTGTGTCTGAGGCTAGGGGGAGCAGGAACCTCAGCATTTCTCTAGATGCCATCAACAATGGAACACTGCTCAAGGGCAGCTAACCTCAGGAAAGAGTGAATGGAGAGTTAGGAGAGGAAGAGGTGTTAGGGACGGATAATGACAGAATTTTAACTATGGCTGGTGAGCTTTTCAACCCCAATCATGGCTTCACAAATTTCTAAAGAGGTGACATTTCCTGTGTAGCCTGTGTGTCCACCCCGCTCGTCTCTAGCTCACCTCTCTCTTCTTAAATTTGTCCCAGACCTTCCACCATCACACAGCCTTCGATGGCTTCAGGACACCGTGTCATGATTATATACAACAAATAACAAATGAAGATATAACAAATAACAACTTAGGATCCGAGTAATGTTAACAGAGCCAGGAAAAGGCTTTGGTGGCTAGGTGGTCCAGCCCCTTCCAATCCACTTCACAAACGACTTAACTGAGGGGGTCCAAGCTCCAGCCGCCTATACAGAACAAACACAACAGCAGCTGACAAAACGTGGGCGCTTAAAACAACCCAAAGCGGCAAGCACTATAGAGGTCTGCATTTTACAGATAAGAAAACCAAGTCTCTAGGCGGCAATTTGGTCCGGGAAATTCATTTATTTCTGGGCCCTGCAGAAGACAATGGTCTTCTATAGCCTCCCGGCTCCCCGTAAGCCTGGCGCAGGAGAAACGCATACGTCACTACGTGAAGTGCGCACAAACATGTCACACGGGCGCAATCGCTCTTCCCTACCTCCTACCCGCCCCCGCCCCCCACCCCGTGGGCCCAGCGCACACTTCACGCACGCGCACTCCCCACCCGCGGCCACAGGACAGCGCCGCCCGCTCCGCTGAGGGGCGGAACACCTGCAGACCGAGTGAGCCTGAGAGGCCGCGTTCCCACACGGGACTCTGGCCCCTTAAGGCAGAAGCGCCCCCGCCTGCCGTCCCTTCAGTTCTGCAGACGCTGCAGACTCCCGGGGTCGCGCAGTGTTCGCGGGGCTCCAACCCACCACCCGGCACCGCTGCCTCTGCCGGCTCTGCCAGCCGCGCGGAGCCCGCTCGGCCCTCGCCCCCACCCTCCGGGGCTCACCCGCAGCTCCCTCGCCCGTGGACCTGGAGGCCAGGGATTGTTTCCCACGAGGGGCTGGAGGCCGCGGAAGGACGAGCCAGGCAGAGAAGGCGGGGATGCACATGCGCAGAGGGAGGGAGCGGCGCGGCGCGTCGCGGTGCGGTAGCAGAGGGCTGGAATTTGGCTTCTGGTAGTTTGCTTTGGAAAAGTGGCTCTACCTATGGAAGCATGCCTCACTCCTAAATTGTAAAAGTAAGCTAATAGTAGTGCAGTACCTAACTAACGGTTTATATGAAGATAGAGGATGTTTGTCTTGTAAAAAAGCACTTAGGATGAGTTCCGGCACATAAATTGTTCGGTATGTTTCTTAAGATTATCTTTCCAAATATACACCATGCCCACTCTAGAAATCAGCTGGAGAGTTTCTGCCTTATTGACTGAACTGAGAGGTTACCATCTGTTATACTCACTCCTGCTACCTGAGCCCTGGATTCTGTCCGTGTGCCATAGATGTATGTCAAAGCAGTGTGTGTTTTTGACTAGACACATCAAGTGGTGCCTGAATTTTATTTATAAAAGTGAACAGATGTTATTTTAGTTTTGATAAACTTATCTTCTAGCAGTTTAGACAGCAAATTTATGTAAACTAGAATGATATCTGTGAGCAGCAGAGTTGTTCTCTGGAATGAGGAAAAAAGCGACCTAGCAGTTCAGGATTAACAAAAATTGTTCATATATGCGAAACTGATCATACATTAAACTTAAGGAAGAAAGGACTTTCTCATCTCTCCAAACCAACTATGTTTTCCCTGGAACTAAATATATATTCTATGTGGGCATTCTCATGACATTTTTAACACAGTATAATCATATAAGCCTGTTAGTTTATGATGAACTTTTCATAAAAGAATATGTAGTTAACTCTTTCTGTTCAACGACGTTTAAATTTTTTAAATAACTTTAAGTTGCTCAGATTGGTCCCATGTACTCTTCACCCAGTTTCCCTTAATTGTTAACATTTTGCAAAACCATGGTACATTTAGCAAAACTAAGAAAATGATATGGGTACAATTCTAATTAAACTACAGAGTTTATTCGTTTTTCCATTAGTGCTCTTTTTATTGATCTAGGATTCAATCCAAGATACCACAATATGTTTAGTCATCACATCTGTTTGGTCTCATCCAATCTATAATAGTTTCTTGGTCTTTGTCTTTTATTACCTTCAGATTTTTGAAGAATAGTGGTCACATTTTTTGAAGATTGTCCCTGAATTTAAGTTTGTCTGATATTTTCTTCTGATTGGACTAAGGTTTTAAAATTTTAGAAATATCTCAGAGAGGATGTGTCCTTCCTGTATATGAGGGGACACATGATTATCAACATAACTTACATTAGCCTTGGTTACTTAGTTAACGTCGTGTCTGACAAGTTTCTCCACTATCTTTACGATTTTTCCCTTTCCAATCTATGCTTAGAAGTCCAGTGTATACACTGGTTACAAAGTCCAGTGCACTCAATGGGGGCAGAAATAAGCTGCATCTCAAATTTAGGGTGATATTTTTAAACTGCCACATTTAGTAGTAAATTTGGGTTGAGAACCTTTGAGGTTAGGATATACTCTTCCTGCTTAGAGTTTTGGCCACTAATTTTACCTTTCATTGATGGATCTTGCATGCAGCAGTTATTACTGTGGTATTCCAATTGGTGATTTAATATTTCACCTCTTTCTTCTTTATTAATTGGAAATCTTCTGTAAGGGAAGATTTTCATTCCCCAAATTTATTTATAACATCATTTATTTATATCAGTATGGATATTTGTTTTATTCCCAACTGTCGGGGGAGTGTGTAATTTCCTCGGTTCTGTCTCAGTGCAAAGATTTGAAATGGCAGATCAGTGTTATAGCTTTGTTACAGCCCAGTTTTATTTGGTGAGCAAAGGATAGGACATCCTGGAGGTGTGAAGACAGGCTGACCCAAAAAGGACAGAGGCTCAATCTTGGCTCCTCTTTTTATAAAAATGTTTTGTCTCCTTCCACTGAGCCTGTCCTATGTAAATTGGGCTAAAGGTCTATTTGTTTCACCTGTGGGTACTCACTCTGGTCCTCAGATTTTCTTTTGTTCCATTTTCACGAGCTTTTTCCTTTCTTTGTCTTTTAGCCGCTGCCATTTTGGACTCTTTTTTCCTCTTCTAACTACCTAACATTCCTCCCTCGAGAGATGGGCGGCCCAATTCTTTGGGAATAGGGATGTTGAGGTCTCTCTGGCTACTTCCTGCTGAGCTGGGATGACTAGGGGCATTGGGCCTCCCTCTCTTGCTAGTCTCAAGCTTCAGAGTCCTTATAGCAGTGTCCATCTAAGAGTGAGTGATATTTTCTGTGGTTGGGTGTAGTTTTCTATATCCTTGTTGAACTGGCATTGCATGTTGTAGCTTGTTGACCTGGGCAGACAAAATGGGTTAGACGATTGCTAATACGTGGAGCAATCATAAGCAGCATTAATATGGTGATAACATGGATTAGTAGATGCATTAGCCAACTCCAAATTCCCCTTCGCCAGGAGAAGGATCCCCCAAAGAGAGATTATAGCCACCTTGAGGACTCTCCAGCTCATTCTTTGAGATCCCATAGGATCTGAATGTTTTTCTTGAGGACTGTGAGACTTTCTTTAACTTGGCTGGAGGTATTTACCCAGCAACAACACGTCTCATTCAAGATGGCTCAAGTCCCTCGTTGTTCAGGGATCAGGAAATCTATCTTCTATCTATTTTGGAGTACAACCTCTGTCAAGCTGTGTTGGCTCTTTAGAGCTATCCTGAGAAACCTTATTCCTGGAAACTTAAATTGAGAATGTTCATTAGAATGACACTCATTTGTAGTCCTGATAGATATCTGAGATCTCCCAGGGGCTCACAGGTATAGAGTGCCCTCTTCTGTTTTCTTCCATGGCTTGATTCGGGAGTAGTGAATCCAAGAGTTGTGCCCTGATACCTTGTCTGCTGTGAGGGTAGAAAGTATTACAGGGTAGGGGCCCTTCCATGTGGGCTGGAGTTGAGCCTTTGGGGACCCATCTTTCCAGACTTTAATTAGAACTTGAGTCCCTGGAGCATATAGTGGGGCTCTTTACAATCTTTTGGGTCCTAGTTGACACCCCATAAGGGTATTTCTTGTTGGAATTGCCCAGTGGCCATGGTATAAGACCAGGGTCTGAGCCTCTGGATCTAGGAAGCGGTCACTGATATAAAACAAAATATCTCCCATATAGCATCTCATAAGGGCTAAGACCAACCTGTTCCTTAGGGGCAATATGGGTATGGAGGACAGCTATGGGTAAAGCCTCCTTCCATTCAAGGGAAGTCTCCTGGGTTATCTTTGTTATTGGTGATTTTAAGAGTTGGTTGGCTCTTTCTACTTTTCCTGAAGACTGAGGCCTCCAGACACAATGGAAGTAATAAGTAATGCCCAATGCTTTAGAGACCCCTTGGGTGACCTTAGAAGTAAATGATGTCCTATTATCACTTTGTGATAACCTGGGCAGACCAAATCTTGGAATGATTTCATGGAGCATTTTTTTTTTTAACTACCTCCTCAGCCTTCTCAGTCCAGGTGGAAAAATCTTCAATCCGCCCTGTGAATGTGTCTATCATAACTAGTAGGTATTTATACTCTTGAGAAACTGGCATCTGGGTGAAGTCCATCTGCCAGTCCTCTCCTGGGTATATCCCACGCCATTGGACAGACTGGGCCAACTAGAGTCTTCTAGCTCCTTGGAGTTGTTTAACTGGCAAGTGGGACAAGAGGAAACCACTTGACTTATAGTCATTTTGGAGGCCTGTACCTCTGAAGGACCTTTCTAGTAATGTTTGGAGGGCCTTCTCCCCTAAATGAGTGGTGGCATTTAAGGAGTTAACCAACTTCCACTGGAGGTTCCCAGGCAGAAAAAAGAGTCAAGGAGTCCCTCCTTTTGGAACCACCCCATATCATCTTCTTGAAAGCCCTTACTCTTAGCTTTAAGAGTCTCGCTTTCAATATATGAAGGAGTTTCTGGCAGGTTAGTCTGTGGAACTAAGGTGGCAACCCTGATTAGGTCATCGTTCTGTAATGCTGCTCTCTTAGCTGCCTGATTGGCTCTTGGTCCCTTGTGCCACTTCCATGCTCCCCTTTTGGTGTCCTCTGCAATGGGAGGCTGAAATCTCAGCGGGCAGATGGACTGCCTCTAAGAGCCTAAGGATTTGATCACCATACTTGATTTGGGACCCTGGGGTGGTCAAGTAGCCTCTTTCTTTCCAAATAGCAGCATGTGCATGTAGCACCAGAAAGGCATACTTGGAGTCAGTGTAAATGACTACTCTTTTTCTTTTTCCCAGCTCTAAAGCTCTAATCAGGGCTATGAGCTCAGCCAATTGGGCTGAAGTACTGGTGGCAAAGGTTTAGCCTCTGTGATCTCAAAATCAGAGACTACTGCACATCTGGCTCTTCTTTTTCCATCCAAGACAAAGATGCTTCCATCAGTGTGCCAGATTTGCTCAGAATTGGTCAGAAAATCTTCTGACAATCTCTCTCTTGGTTTTGAACAACGGTCCAAAGTTTCTAGGCAAGACAGAAGGGAGAGAGCCCTTGGGGGTAAACAGGAGGATGGCTGGTTTAAGAACCTCACAAGGGGATAGATATAGTGAGGCCTGGATTTTCCATCAGCACTACTTGATATCTGCGGGTCCTTTGATCAAACACCTATAAATGGCTTCTCCCATTCAAGAGTTATTTCATTTGGTAGCTGGTAAAAATAGTTAGTTTGCCCGCAAGATAGAGTTTTAAAGCATCTTCTATCAGGACTGCAATAGCTGCAAGATTTCGAAAGCAGAGAAAGATCTCTTCCCAATAAGAGAGTAGGACACTTAGGGACCACCAGAAACTGGTGGGAAAATATTTGTCCTTCCAAGCAACAAAGAAGTGCTCGGGTGAATCTTTTTGTAATTGTTTTTTCCTGTAATACTCAAAATGGTACAGGTTTGGGAGGAGAACGCTCCAGAGTAGGAGGACAGGACAGAGTAGGTAGCCCTTGTGTCAACCAAGAAATTCTCGGATCTACCTGCCACATCTTACTGCACCCTTGGCTCCAGCCCCGTGATGGTTATCTGTGACAGGTGGGCTGGCTGGAGTGAGCCACTTCAGTCCTGTCAAACAACCATCGTGAGGGAAAGCTCGGTGCTTAACCTTGAGGCTCTTGGGTCCCAAAGACAGTGTACTGTCCAGTGTCCCAATTGATGGCATTTGTAGCAAGCCATTTTAGGAGACTTGCCGCGGTTTGGACACTCTTTGGCCCAAGGTCCTGCCTGTGTACAGACTAGGCATTTACCTCATGCCTTGTCCTGAAGTATTCGGGGTTTGCCATAGGGCTTCCCTGGAGAGCGGCCAGCATCTGGGCATGCCTTGTCTCTTTCCTTTTCTCCCTTTCCTGGGCCCTGGCCTCCCTCTCCTGTTCTGTTATAAAAGGTATTGGTGGCTGTCTGGACCATCTCATCTAAAGAGGCAGCAGGGTCCTGCTTCTCTAGCTGTTGTAACTTTATCCTGATGTCTGATGCACCTTGGGAAAGGAATTTGTCCTTTAAAATCACCTGTCCCTCATAAGAGTCTTTAAGTCCAGATTGGTAAACTTTTGGAGGGCCTCTTTCAGACTTTGCAGAAAGGCAATGATGTTCTTATTGGACTGCTGAGTTATTGCTGAAACCAGGCACATTCCCACAACTAATAGGCTTCCTTCTATTTCCATGGGTGGACTTCCTTAGGGGTGAGTTTTTCTGAAGCTTATCCTACCCAGTACTGTTGCAACCTGAGAGCTGGGCATCCCTGGGTCAGGTGCAGATCCCCAGGCAGATTGAGGCATAACAGCCTCCTGGAGATCAAATCCCTGGGCAGGCTGAGGCAAGTCAGCCTCCTGAGAGTTGGGTCCCTGGGCAGGTCGAGGCATGTCGACTTCCTAGGACCCTTGGACTGGCAGATTCCTGAGTAGGTTGAGGTGTGACAACCTCCTGAGGACCTGGTTCCCAGGCAGGTTGACCTCCTGGGACCCCTGGACTGGTGGATCCCTGAGCAGGTTGCAGTGTGACAACCTCCCAGGGACCAGATCCCTAGGCAGGTCGAGGCAGGTCGACCTTCTGGGATCCCAGGCTGGAGTTGGGCATCGCCAAGGTCTCCAGCATGACTAGTGCTGGGTTGTAATCTTAACTCATTGCCAGTTTCTCCACCACGGATAGAAATAGGTACCATAATGTAAAGCAATCCAAGCCTGTGGCCTGAGACTGAACCTGGCAAAATAGCCATAAGTCTTATCCTCTTATTGCTCTGAGATAGTATAATTTCCTCACTGATTTCCTCCTCTAATCCTCAATAAGAGCAGTTTAGGGTGTTTCCAATGATAAACATTTCATCGTAATAGACCCACTTTAGGTAATAACAGAAGTAATGACAAATGAGTTGGTTATCTGGTCCTGTTAGGGGCATTAAGAATATTTTAATAATAAGCTTGGTGGAGCGATGTTGCCTACAAGGGGGCAGGGTCCTGGCTGTAGGAATTAGTAAGTTCCTGTAAATCTCTACCAAATGAATGTTATTCTGTCCTGAAAGAAAGTGTAAAATCCCAAAGCATAGCTTTCACCCTCCAAGGTCCCAGTCCTGGCTAAGAGGAGGCAGATCTCAGTTGGTATTTCCTTCAGGCCAGGTTCCCACACCCTGCCCAGTTGTCATCCCTGAGGGAGTGAGGCACCCAGCCCAACTGGCCCTCAGTCTATTCAGGGTCCCTAAATGGGAAAATCATGTCTCGGAGACTGTGACCAAAACAGACGGCCACTGGTATTAGGTCTCAGAGACAGGGATCGGGGAGAGGTTCACTGCTGCCTCAATACCTGGGGCAATACCTAGTGAAGGGCCTTAGCAAGGGCTCTGGGGCCCTACAGAACATAGTTCCCACTCTGTTCCCTGGGCCTTCCAGCCAAAGCCTGGATGAGCTGGAGGGCCTCAAGGAGAAGACGTGAATCTGACTCTTACTTCACTCACCACCCGATGACCACCACACCACTGAGTCTTATATTCATAAGGCATCAGTTCAGTTCAGTCGCTCAGTCGTGTCCAACTCTTTGAGAACCCATGAATCGCAGCATGCCAGGCCTCCCTGTCCATCATCAACTCCCGCAGTTCACCCAGACGCACGTCCGTCGAGTCAGTGATGCCATCCAGCCATCTCATCCTCTGTCGTCCCCTTCTCCTCCTGCCCCCAATCCCTCCCAGCATCAGAGTCTTTTCCAATGAGTCAACTCTTCTCATGAGGTGGCCAAAGTACTGGAGTTTCAGCTTTAGCATCATTCCTTCCAAAGAAATCCAGGGCTGACCTCCTTCAGAATGGACTGGTTGGATCTCCTTGCAGTCCAAGGGACTCTCAAGAGTCTTCTCCAACATCACAGTTCAAAAGCATCGATTCTTCGGTGCTCAGCTTTCTTCACAGTCCAACTCTCACATCCATACATGACTACTGGAAAAACCATAGCCTTGACTAGACGGACCTTTGTTGGCAAAGTAATGTCTCTGCTTTGAATATGCTATCTAGGTTGGTCATAACTTTCCTTCCAAGGAGTAAGTGTCTTTTAATTTCATGGCTGCAATCATCATCTGCAGTGATTTTGGAGCCCCTCCAAAAAATAAAGTCTGACCCTTTTTGCTGTTTCCCTGTCTATTTTCCATGAAGTGATGGGACCAGATGCCATGGTCTTAGTTTTCTGAATGTTGAGCTTTAAGCCAACTTTTTCACTCTCTTCTTTCACTTTCATCAGGAGGCGAAATTTTTAGTTCCTTTTCACTTTCTGCCATAAGGGTGGTGTGACACACTGCTAGAGACATAGAAATTGAAGCAAAAAAAAAAAAAAAAATGTCAATCTAGAATAATGAACTCAGGAAAGTATTTTTTAAAGGATGAGATTTGTCTAAGAGAAATAAAGCCAGATACTAGTTAAAGGCAATATAGATTTTATTCATTAGCTATTGCAGGGATAAAGGGGGATAAAGTTTTTTTTTTTTTTTTTATAAAACTGAGTTCAACTCTAAATACAGCAAAGACAGATGAGGATTTGTAGACAACAGAGTGAAGGGGTAAGTGAATAGAAAATTACTAAGAGTTAACATCAAGGATGAGGAGATTCTTGCTTAACTGACCTTACAGAATTCTTGCTAAATTCAGGCCAAGGGTTTATATATCAAGGTTGAAACATGAGGAACTTTGGGTGAGGAAATACCAAGGGTGAGGAGATTCTCCCTAGACTGACAAGGATTCTTGCTAAAACTGCTCAGCAGAAACAGACACGAAGGCCAAGGCTGAGACCTGGTCAAGAATAGGTCTCAGAGGAGCTTAATTAAAATTTAGTCAAGGAGAGAATCTTTGTCAGGATATATTGTTAAATTTGGATTGGTCCTGAAATAAATCATAGAAGCAATACCTTTTATTGTATAATTTTCTTAGTAAAATTCTAACAGAGATACTACAGAAAGAGAAAAAAATGAAACCTAAAGAGTACTTGAGAAGATTGGTAAGCAACAAGAAATTAGTAAACTTATGGGTAAGTCTAAGCAATATATGGGTAAAAATAATTATTATACCTAATTTGTAAGGCTAAAAAAGACTATGATATACTAAAAGACAGTTTCATAAGTGAATTGGGAGTTGATCAAATTGCATTTAATTCTTCTGTTAGAAAAAGAGGTTCAGATTATAGAATCACTTTAGATTTTAAGTTAAATATTAATGACAAAATTTAAGGGACAGCCACCTAAAGTAGAGAAACAGGAGTGTATAACCTTCAAAGTTGTATAGAGGAGAAAATTGAAAAGATAACAAAAAACCAAATCAGTCTAAAACAAAGGAAGAAAGGTACAGTAGAAGCAGTGGTAAAGCCGACAGATATAAAGCAGAAAGTAAAATGTAGGCGACAATGTGATATAATAATGACCATAATTCCCACCCCAGTACTCTTGCCTGGAAAATCCAATGGACGGACTAGCCTGGTGGGCTGCAGTCCATGGGGTCGCTAACAGTCGGACAGACTGAGCGACTTCATTTTCACTTTTCTCTTTCATGCATTGGAGAAGGAAATGGCAACCCACTCCAGTATTCTTGCCTTGAGAATCCCAGGGATGGGGGAGCCTGGTGGGCTGCCGTCTATGGGGTCACACAGAGTCGGACACGACTGAAGTGACTTAGCAGTAGCAGCATAATTGTATAAGGACTAAATTTACCAATGAGAAGTAAAATTGTCACATTGGATCTTCAAAAATAAAATTAATCTATAAGACATCAGGTTTTAGTGACTTGATATTTGTCTTTAGCATCTTTTGCTTTTGCAGTATTCAATCGTTTACCTGTCTGCAGAGTATCTCTCACAGGATACTCCAATTCCTCCAGTACGACAAGAACTGCTGTTGAAATCATCATTCACAAAGCACAATCTTCCCTGGTGACTCAGATGGTAAAGCATCTGTCTACAATGCAGGAGACCCGGGTTCAGTCCCTGGGTTGGGAAGATCCCCTGGAGAAGGAAATGGCAATCCACTCCAGTACTATTACCTGGGAAGTCCCATGGACGGAGGAGCCTGGTAGGCTACAGTCCACCGGGTCGCAAAGAGTCAGACACGACTGAGTGACTTCACTTTCACTTTCATGAACCTTCTACTCTTACAACTGACATACCATCATTTTATTTTTCTCTCATCCTTTCTTACAGATATTATTGTTATACTTCTGTAAAAGTGTTAAAAAATATTTTTATTTTCTCATTTTCCACTGAGACCACCCAAAACACTAACCATATTCTTTTAGTTTGTTCTAATTTCTAAATGAAATTATATTCTCCCAAACCATTTAGTTTATCATGTTATTAATTTATCTTTTTCCCAAAATGTAATATATGACATTTAAGTTTTTCTCTTTTAATCATGCTTAAAATACTGCTATATATCATCTCTGTGGCACAAAACTGGGGGTGCTAAACTCCCATTTAATCCTTCCTGAATATGATCCATATATATGCTTTCCTTTCCTACAGCTGTGTCTTGGATTCTGTGTACTTAATGATTCTTATGAATTAGTATGTGAAAGTACATGGAGCAGAGCCTGGGTTGTGGTGATAGTTTGTTAATTTTCCTGTTATTGTCATTATATATTAACATTTTTTAGCTTTTGTTTTTTACTCTCCTTTTTAGATTGTTTCTTGATTTTGATTTTGTTTCTCCAGCTTTTATGAAATGTTTCCTGCTTGTTTTGATTTTCCTTATCAGCTATAGATTCTGATTCTTGATAGTATATGGATATTGAATGAGGCTATTTTCTTATCTATGTTATGCTTTCTCCAAAGAGAGCCTATCTTATTTTGTTATATAACTTATAATGGATATTGGATCATTTCTTAATTGTAACTCTTGATGAATGAGAGGCCCTTTATATTTATTCATTCAGAAAACACTGCAAGAAACTAACTTTTCAATTCAGATACTGAATTATAAACCTCTAGATTCCTGTTCAGAAATTAAAGGTTTTGATAAAACTTGAGATTTGTGTTTTGAAAAACATACGACTCGTTAAGGACAACTAATTCCAATACTCAAAGGAAATCAGAGGTAAATACTTGTAAGATCATAGGTTACAGTTAGAAAAAGGAGGAGAAAAAAAGACAACTGAATATTTTAAATTTTAGCAGTTAATAGAAGGTGTTTATGCTACAAAGGAGTATTGTTCAATGTTGTGACAGAACTAGATGTTTTAAATTAGTTTTAAATTTCAGTGTAAATATAATTTGGAATTGTAGAGATGTTGTAAAGATTTATTTGGAAACAGATAGGACACAGTGTAATTTCCCTGATGTTTAACTTCTAGGTTCTGAGCAAAGCCAAAATGAAAATGTAAACCTGTTTACTGAAAGTCTTGGTTGAACTTGAACAATTTCTGGCAACTTAATAGTCTGTCATTTTGAGAAAGAATATATTTATTATGGCTTTGTGGAGTGATAGTATAGATATTCAATATGAATATAGTTGGTAAAAAGTATTTTTCCCCCTAGAATTGTACCTATAGTCTTTTTAGTCTAATGGTGCTTGGAGACAAAGGGCTCTGGACAGGTTTTCGAGTAAGGTCATCATTGTTATATTGCATATACTGAATAGGAAGTTAATAAGGTGAAGTCTAGCTGAGAATTCTTAGGGTAAATAAATATAAGCATCAGTAATTATTTTAGGTTAGGTCCTCCATGGTTTTAAATAGAAATAAAACCCAGAAATGCAGAGATTTGTTTAGAAGTTTTAAAAGTGTATTAATGTATTAAATTCACCACAGCAAATTTAAGATGAGGGAAAATTAGCATTTGATAGTAGGGTAAGATAACTTTTGCAGAAACTTAGAGAATAAGATGAATATATCAAAACTGAAAACAAATAGATCTGGCCCTCTTTCAATCTTTCTTGTTTCTTTGATTTTACATTCCTGGTAGACATTTGTAGACTTTGTAAGTCACATGAGTAGAGGGAGAATAAGAAAGTAGGCTGCTGCAGGTCTTCTTAAGCAGGAACAAATTGGTGCTTTTCTATAAATTAAATTTGGAATTAACAGTATAATAATTAATATATAAAAATTAAAATAATTTTTAAAAGAGAATTCAACTAGAAACACTGGAAACATGTAAAGCATAGAGATTTAGCTATAGTATATTAAGTATAAGAAAATTAGATAAGGTCTAATTTGTTTCCTTCAAAAGATCAAATCAATCCTCTGATATCTCTCCAGGGTACTCTTATATACTAACTTTCATTTCTTTTCTGGTTTTCTGCATTTCCCAGACCTGGCTCAGTCTTTTTTCCCCAAAATATGTCTTCCTTTATTCACTGTGCTTTTATTTATTTTTAACCACCATATTAAGTCTTGAAGTATTTACCAATGTAAACATTGTCAAATGTAGATATCATTATTCTGAGTTTTTATCCCCCATTTCTACTGTGTCAAGTTTTGTTTCTTTCTTCTAAGCTAAAAGAATGGGGCACATAGACATCTTGGATTACTCTTATTTAAAGAAACTGAATCAATCATATAAAAGCGTATTTGTATATACAGGTAAGTTTATCATAATTATAATAAAATTTATAATGTACAGTTCTTTGCTCATTTATAGACATCTACAGGATTGTTAACCAGCTGGAACAGAATCAGGAAATGCACAACAGACATTTCTGGCAAGCTCCATTTATCAACAACAAAACAATGACTATAGAGAGAGGTAATGTATTAGGAAAAATGTTTAATTTCAGCACATACCCAGTTTCTTTCATAAAAATACCCTGCAAATGTGACACAAGTGGGATGAATTTGAAATATATTTCAGAATTAATTATTGAGAAAAACTAAGAAAGAAGTCTGATGATCTCAGTGCATATGAAAACTTATTCCTTCATGTTAACCATGAAAAAGTTCATGTAAGACAGAAACCTTGTGAATTAATTCAGAATAGAAAGTATGTCAGTAAAAATGAAGACTTCTTTCCATATGAGAAAATTAAACATGTAGAGCAGTCTTTTGAATATAAAGAATGTGGTGAAGATTTCTGTGAGAAGATACTTTTCATCACATATAAACAAGCTCACAAAAGACAAGGTCCTTGTGAACATAACGAATGTGACAAAACATTCTGAAATTATTCAATTCTCCTGGTCCATAGGATAAGAGAAAGTCTTTATGAGTTTAATGAATATGGCAAAACCTTTGAAAAGGTATCTCTCTTGAAACATTTGAAGCTGAAAGATTATGAACATAATGACAAAGTGGGTAATTTCAGCAGGTCAAACTTTCTTGACACAGGAGAGAGAACATTTGAATGTAACAACCTGGGTGAACATTTTTGGAAGTCACTTCTTAATGTAACTCAGAAAACGTGCATACAAGACAGGGTCTATGAATGTGAAAAAGCATTCTGTGAAAAGTCAAAACTCACCAAACATCAGAGAGTACATACAGGAGAGAAACCTTTTGAATGTAATGAATGTGGGAAATGCTTCTCTAGGAAATCCGTTCTCATTTTACATCAGAGAATCCACACTGGAGAGAAATTCTATGAATGTAATGTATGTGGGAAATCCTTCTCTAGGAATTCACACCTCATAATTCATCAAAGAACTCACACAGGAGAGAAACCCTATGAATGTAAAGAATGTGGAAAAAGCTTCTACCATAAGTCATATCTCACAGTACACCAGAGAATTCACACAGGGGAGAAACTCTATGAATGTAGTGAATGTGGGAAAACCTTCATAAGCAACTCAGTTCTCACAATACATCAGAAAACACACACAAGTGAGAAATCCTATAAGTGTAATCAGTGTGGAAAATTCTTCTCCAGGAATTCATACCTTACAATACATCAGAGAACTCACACAGGTGAGAAACCATATGAATGTAAGGTATGTGGGAAAACCTTTTGTCATAAGTCAGATGTCACCAAACACCATAAAACTCACATGGGGGAAAAACCCTATAAATGTAATGAGTGTGGGAAAACCTTCAGTCGCAATTCAGGCCTAAAAGTACACCAGAGAATACACACAAAGGAGAAACCCTATGAATGTAATGAATGTGGGAAATCATTCTCTGAGAAATCAGTCCTCATGGTACATCAGAGAATACAGACCAGGGAGAAACCTTACAAGTGTAATGAATGTGGAAAAACCTTTTACAATAAGTCGGATCTCACTAAACACCAGAGAACTCACTTAGGTGAGAAACTCTATGAATGTAAGGAATGTGGGAAATTCATCTCTAGAAATTCATATCTTACAGTTCACCAGAGAACTCACACAGGGGAGAAACCCTATGTGTGTAAAAAATGTGGGAAAACCTTCTACTATAAGTCTGACTATATGGTACATAAGAGAACACACAGAGGGGAGAAGTCTTATTATTGTGATCAGTGTGGGAAAACCTTCACTTGCAATTCAGTCCTCAGATCACATCAGAGAACTCACACAGGGGAGAAGCCCTATGAATGTAGCGATTGTGGGAAATCTTTCTCTGAAAAATCAGTCCTTACTGTACATCAGAGAATAAACACAGGGGAAAAACCTTATAAGTGTAATGAATGTGGGAAGCCCTTCTATCATAAGTCAGATCTCACTAAACATCAGAGAACACACACAGGGGAAAAACCCTATGAATGTAGTCATTGTCGGAAAACCTTCAGTTGCAACTCAGGTCTCAAAGTACATCAGAGAAAGCACGTAAGGGAGAAAGCCTATGAATGTACTGAATTTGGGAAAATGTTTAAGAAATCAGTTCTCACAGTACATTCAAAATTAACATACAGGGGGAAAATCTTTTAAATGTATTAATAGCAATGAGAGAAATCTTAGTGCCTAGCTATTCATACCTTGAAGTACTGTGGAAAATTCATACAGGACAGAAGTGAAGTGAAGTTGCTCAGTCGTGTCCGACTCTTTGCGACCCCGTGGACTGTAGCCTACCAGGCTTCTCCATCCATGGGATTCTCTAGACAAGAATACTGGAGTGGGTTACCATTTTCTTCTCCAGGGGATCTTCCCGACCCAGGGATTGAACCCAGGTCTCCTGCATCAGAGGCAGATGCTTTAACCTCTGAGCCACCAGGGAAGCCCATGACCCTTATTAATGTAAAGTGGTAAATTTTTTACTCTAAGTTATATTCTAAAGCAAATGAAAGAGTTACCATGGGAGAAATTATATGAATGTGATGAATATTGTTAATAAGACAACTTAAAATGAATACATGTGGAAGAAACCCTACTAATATATGTAGGGAGTGTGTGGAAATATAAATTAAGGCTTATTAAATAACTTAAGTAGGAGATAATCTTATGAATCAAACATATGTGGGAAAATTTTCTTCCAGAAGTTGGCCACTACTAATAGATATACCACACCCGGGGAAAGCTGTCAACATCTTATATATTTTTTGAGACCTTCATACGCAAGTTGTACTTATTGCATGTCAGGCAAATAATAGGGTTGATATCAATAATACAGCCTATGTTAAAAAACGCCATTTTATTGAACAAGGAAACTGATACCGAGATGAAATCTTAAAGATTTTTTGAATGTGAAGGTTTTAACAGAATTCAGATTTTATTATAGCTGAAGTTTGTTTTGAAGGAAGTCTATCAACTTAGGAAATATGGACAGAAATTTTCCTTATTCTAAATGTTATGTTTTATACTAATTTCAAATTTTTTCATAGAAATACAACTGAAAATAGACATTTACAAAAATATTAACTGTGGAATGTGAAGCTTTTTTAAAAGCACACATTGAATAATCTTCTAAGTCTCTGATTTTACTTTTGGAGAAACACATGTCAGCTCATGGTCCTCCCCATCATGAGTTATTACATGTGTTTGATGTATCTGAACCCCAACTATGTTATTACTCATGCAAATACAGTTCCTGCATGTCTGTGTTTTCCTGTCTGCGGTTCTGTGGTTGGTTGAATCCACAGATGCAGAACCTGAGGGTATGGAGGGCCTACTGTGAAAGACTTGAGCATCAGCTGATTTTGTTATTTGAAGAGATATCCTGGAGCCAATCCCCAGCAGATGCTGAGGGGTGACTGTACTGCCTAATGGTTTGGTTCAGCCCCAGGTCTACCTCTGGGGCATCTCAGAATGGACTAGATCCACATCAGAACAATTGCCAGGATCAGCAAGAGGTAGCTTTGAGACTGCTTCTGCTTCCTCTTACTATGTTCAGTAACCAGAAACATTGAGTGTGAATGAAGCTGGTGTACTGGCTAGAATAGTATATATGACCTCAGTGCCCCCATCCAGATTCACAGGAAGCTTTTCATAGTCCATTGTACAAACTGTAACCACTGCCATCCTCCACAGTTTCTAATTTGGTTAATATTGATCCCACACATCTCATACTTTTACGATAATGCACATATATCATTGCAAGTATGTATGTGTAATAACATTGATTTACAAGTAATATCAGTGAGAATGTTTTATACAAGTTGCTTTTGTCTTCAAATGTGTGGTTTTGGTATTTATACATGTGGGTATATTTTGCTTTAGTGGGTTAGTTTTAATAAAACAACCCAAACTAAAAAGTGGCAAATGATTTGAACTGATGCTTCACAAAATAAGATACGCAGTGGAAGTGAAAAATGCCTAACATCATTGTTCATCAGGGATATTCAAATGGAAACCACAATTAAATAAAATAGCTATTAGGATAGCTATATAAAAAAGTAACAATATGAAGCATTGACAAAATTGTGGAACAACTGCAACTCCTGCACACTGCTCACCGAAATGTAAAATGGAACAACCATGTCAGAAAAGCTTGGCACTACATATAATAACTGTAACAACCCAGAAATCTTGCTCTTCAGTATTTAACCAATCAATATAAAAACAGATGTTTACACAAAAATACACACTAAGTTCATTACAGCTATATTCTTAACAATCAAAAACTAGAAACAATAGATGAATGAATAAATTGTAATATATGCATACAATAGAATACCACTCAGCAATAAAAATGAGTGGTTCACTGCTCCTTTCACACTGAGTGACTGCATTTCTATAGTATGGTTAGAGGGACAGCCACAAGCCAGACATGGAAAACCAGTAAACTTTTGTGGGAGAATGGGGGGAAATGATAATCTAGCATAAGTTAACAGTTTCCTAAATATAAATCATATACTTGACAGTTACATATTTTTAAAAGTTCTTCTGTCATTGTGAATGACATAAAACTTCTCTTGTTTGAAGGCAAGACCACCACATTTTGTTTGTGTAGGGACCGTGAGTAGGGGAATGTTCTTAAAACTGGTATCAGTTCAGTTCAGTTACTCTGTCGTGTCCAACTATTTGTGACCCCCACGGACTGTAGCATGCCAGGCTTCTGTGTCTATCACCAACTACCGGAGCTTGCTCAAACTCATGTCCATCAAGTCAGTGATGCCATCCAACCATCTCAGCTTCTGTCATCCCCTCTCCTTCTGCCTTCAATCTTTTTCAGCATCAGCATCTTTTCTGATAAAATTGGTATAATTATTCTTAAAAAATAGAAGTACTTCTTTGGTAAAGCCTCAGTACCCATTCAGTTTGCTGTAATAATCTGTAAGCAGAACAGCAGTACAATGCTGGGCCTTGATTACTATAATGTCAGGTACCACATCCTTTTCTCACAGTCCTCTGAATGATTTTTAAGAAAATATTCTAAAGGAGGACAAGTAAAAGCAAAGAAAAACAAAGGATTTCAAGATCCCTGTTTAAGATTTATTTTTTTTTAATGCCTAATATTTTGAATTACAAAAGCTGTCATCCTGTGGGCCTGCTGGA
Organism: Oreotragus oreotragus; assembly: GCA_006410675.1. Lineage (NCBI taxonomy): Eukaryota > Metazoa > Chordata > Mammalia > Artiodactyla > Bovidae > Oreotragus > Oreotragus oreotragus. The sequence continues at coordinate 90,530 of SJYX01013120.1, forward strand.
CACTAGACTATGTTTTCTACCCCTTTAATGATAAAGATCACCTCACAAAAAGAGAACTTATGCTTACTGGCTGGAAAAAGGTCTCTTGACTTGATTTTCTTTTTTTTTTTTTTTAATTTATTTATTTTTTTACACGAACTCCCAAACATGAACCCCCCTCCCACCTCCCACCCCACATCTTCCCTCCAGATCATCCCCATACACCAGCCCCAAGCATCCTGCATCCTGCATTGAACATAGACTGGCAATTCATTTCTTACATGATAGTATACATATTTCAATGCTATTCTCCCAAATCATCCCTCCCTCTCCCTCTCCGTCTCCTTCAGTTGTCCATTTCCTCTAAAGTCTTTCCATATTTTAAACAGATACCATTTCCATTTTGTAATTACATCTAGATTAAATTTTACTGTCTTATACTGCATCTTGAAGTAGAGTCATTAATGTTTGGAGTTCTCATTTTAAGCCCTCAATGCTGGCACATTCAGTGCATCCACCACTGGCAATGGATTTGGGGCTAGGAAAACATACATCCTGGTACAGAGGAACTTGGGAAAAATGGGCATTCTCCAACAGTGGTAGTCCATCTCTGTGCATGGATGGGTGTGTGCTCCCTTTTGTAAGATTTTGGAGGGAGTTTAGGGAATATGTTGAGAAGTGCTTTGTCATCAAGGAACAGGTGACCCAGCAGTGGAATGCATGTCCACTTCTTGTGTCGGTGGTGATGGCAGATGCCTTCATGTGTCATATGGAGAAGGTATTTGAGAAGGAGGTGGTGTAAAGGGGAAAGGGCACTTTGGGGCAAAGACATTACTGTGGTCACTTTTTTCCCCAAAGGGGGAGGTTGGAGGTATAGTGGTGAGTTTAAGAAAACATCAGATGTCCTCATGGGTTCTCTTGGAGGTAACAAGGGAGAGCTTTCAGTAGGGCCTGAAATAGAGGTCTGGTCTGATACTGAATATTGTGGTGAACAGGCTTTTGGCATGGGTTGCCCCAGAGGAATTGCTGGGTGGCTGTTTAAATGCTTAGACGTCATCTTTGATGGTGAAGATTCTGCTGGAGCAGATTCTTGTCATCTTAGTGAAGGAACAGGAGGGTAGGAACAGGCACTTCATCAGTGCTTTTGGTTAAACTTATGATACTGAAGCAGATCTTGAATGAAAGGGCTTGAATGGTCAGAGTCAGGTATGCTGCAAGCATCTGTGGTACTGGAAGCACCAGAAGCAGGAGAAGGTGTTGATGGTGTTCTTGGAGAATTTGGTGCAGATGCTATACTTTCTGTTTCAATTTCAGGGGTTCTACTTTAACTATTTTTCCTTGGCTCTTGCTATGGAGGTGTGGGATGTCTCATAGTACCTTATCTTGGGTTTAATGGACAAATACTGGGAGATTTTAGTGAATGGCTATATTCTTAGGAAAAGGAGTGCATCAAGGCTGTATATCATCACCCTGCTTATTTAACTTATATGCAGAGTACATCATGAGAAATGCTGGAATGGAAGAAACACAAGCTNGACTGGTTTCAAATAGGAAAAGGAGTGCATCAAGGCTGTATATCATCACCCTGCTTATTTAACTTATATGCAGAGTACATCATGAGAAATGCTGGAATGGAAGAAACACAAGCTGGAATCAAGATTGCCAGGAGAAATAGCAATAACCTCAGATACGCAGATGACACCACCCTTATGGCAGAAAGTGAAGAGGAACTCAAAAGCCTCTTGATGAAAGTCAAGAGGAGAGTGAAAAAGTTGGCTTAAAGCTCAACATTCAGAAAACGAAGATCATGGCATCCAGTCCCATCACTTCATGGGAAATAGATGGGGAAACAGTGGAAACAGTGTCAGACTTTATTTTTTGGGGCTCCAAAATCACTGCAGATTGTGACTGCAGCCATGAAATTAAAAGACTCTTACTCCTTGGAAGGAAATTTATGACCAACCTGGATAGTATATTCAAAGAGACATTACCAACTAAGGTCCATCTAGTCAAGGCTATGGTTTTTCCTATGGTCATGTATGGATGTGAGAGTTGGACTGTGAAGAAGGCTGAGCGCCGAAGAATTGATGCTTTTGAACTGTGGTGTTGGAGAAGACTTTTGAGAGTCCCTTGGACTGCAAGGAGACCCAACCAGTCTATTCTGAAGGTGATCAGCCCTGGGATTTCTTTGGAAGGAATGATGCTAAAGCTGAAACTCCAGTACTTTGGCCACCTCATGTGAAGAGTTGACTCATTGGAAAAGACTCTGATGCTGGGAGGGATTGGGGGCAGGAGGAGAAGGGGATGACCGAGGATGAGATGGCTGGATGGTATCACTGACTCAATGGATGTGAGTCTGAGTGAACTCCAGGAGTTGGTGATGGACAAGGAGGCCTGGCGTGCTGCGATTCATGGAGTCGCAAAGAGTCGGCCACAACTGAGTGACTGAACTGAACTGATATTCTTTTGGAGAGGCTTAGGGTCTATGGGGTCACACAGACTCGGACACGACTGAAGTGACTTAGCAGCAGCAGCAGCAGGGTTTCATGGTTCAGTTTCTAGGTATTTGTTGAAAAGATAGTCTGTAAATTATTTTTCCATGCTGTTTACCATTGTTTTCAAATTTTCAAAGAACTTTTTGATACCTGATTTTAGTCATAAACAGTAAGACTGATTTTGATATTTGTGGATTTCACCTGCAATTTTCTGCAATGTTCTTCCCTTTACTAAAATTTATAAGCTCTTTTCCATGCCTTTTTAGGACCTCAGGACTGCCTTCTTCTGTTTTCAAGATATTAGATAAATTCCAAAGAAATGCACATATGGTGGATTAACAGACCTGAGTTTTGCCAAATATTTCTCTTTTTTTCCCCTCAAATGTTTCTTACAGTGATCTTCCCATAGTTCATGAACTGTTTGTAAAATTTTCTTTTGGCAGCTGTGTATTTGCTCAAACACGTGGTCTAGTCTGTAAACAGGTAATTTAACAGCACAGCCAACCTCAAGGACACCACTGACGTTCAGCTCTTAAAAGACTTGCAGAATCTCAGTTATTCAGCTCAGCACAGCTACTTTTCCTTCTAAGTTTTCAGTCTTTATATTTCTCAAACCACAGAGTGAAATTAATGGTCAGTTCAGTTCAGTTCAGTCATTCAGTCATGTCCTACTCTTGGCTACCCCATGAATCACAGCACGCCAGGCCTCCCTGTCCATCACCATCTCCCGGAGTTCACTCAGACTCANAATTTCCTTTAGTCTGTGGTTCAGAAGAAGAATCCAGGCCCTGAGGTTGGCCAAAGCTTGGTGAGAGGAAAACATACAGCTCCAGTTCTACGTTTTGGGGGGATTTTCATTAGGACGCAGCAGGGATGTCCACAGAATGAGGTGCAAGGTCTGGAGTGAGCGTCAGGATGGGTCCCAGGCCTGAAGGACAGAAGGACAAAGGCTGGGGCGGGCGGCCCCGCAGCCAGCACGAGCAGGGCCTCGGACGGGCCTTTGGAGAAGCGGTCCCGGGGCGCGCGGGGCGCGCGGGGCGCAGGCGGCGCTGGCACTGCGCGGGCCATGCTCCCCGGCCGCGGCCGCCCCAGGGGCCTTGCGCCGGGAGCCAGCGGCGGTGTTCCAGAAGCCTGGTGCCTTGTGTGTCCTCAGCCTCCGGAGCCCTGTCGTCACTTGTTCCGACACCTCTGCGTCCCGTCAGACACACTCATCAGGACCTCAGAGATAGAGAGACCTCGGCCTGGACCCCAGCGCCCTTCCACCAAGGAGGGTCTCCCCGCCAGCCTCTGCCCGGCCTCTGAATCTGAGGGCGCGGCGCGGTCTGACCCCTTCGGCCCTTCTTTCTACCCCAGGCGGCCTCTTCTGCCCCCAGACAGCACTCCGCAGGCCTTCCTCTCTCCTTTCCAGTGTCCTTTCTGGACCCCCATCTTCTCCTTAACCTCGGGATTTTGATTTTCAAGTTTGGTGAGCACTTAGCTCTTACTGGATTTCTCTGCCACTAAATCTTCCTTCTCACTGGATCGGTCATCTTTAGGAACATATCTGATCGTGTCCTTCTGCGGCTGAAAGTGCTTTGGTGGCCGCCCAGTGCCCTGAAGGCCACCTTCCTTCTGCAGTCCCCATGACCCGGGCCTTTACAGTGCGCATGTGGTTTTACTGGTAGTGTAGGTATTTCAAGTCAGCTGTTACTTGTGTTCCACTAGTCTCTTAAACTCTGTTGAATATCATCCTTTTCTTTTCTTTTTTGAAGAATGTTCAGGTTATTATCATGTGTGGCCTTGACACTGGCAGAGAGAGTTGACTCCTACCAGGAATTATTCCAAATTTGCAGCTCATCACTGACTGCCATATTTTGCAAGAAAATCTTGTCTAGAGAAAGAATCAGCACTCTTTATTAAAATTTCTCTGTGTCCAGTTTAGAAACTATAGAGAATATGACAAGGACATGTGTGCCCAGTTACTCATGTGGTGTCTGACTCTTTGCAACCCTATGGACCCTAGTCCACCAGGCTCCTCTGTCCAAGGGTT
>SJYX01013121.1:0-61574 GCA_006410675.1 Oreotragus oreotragus
TTTTTTTTTTTCCCAACTTCTGAAATGTCAGTGTCCAAATGTGTGGCTCTTTCTGTCCCAGGTATGAAGATGAGATCAGCAAGCGTACTGTTGCAGAGAATGCATTTGTGGGGCTCAGGAAGGTGAGGAATCTGGGACAATGGGGACCTTGGCTCCATTTCTGGGTGTGGACGCCCCTGGAGGGAGAGCAGAGCCAACTTCTCCGGGACCCTGTGACGCTATGCTCTGTGCGCTGTTTACATCTTTTCTTGCATTTTTGTGGAATGAGGAGTTTGATGAAGGCAGCTGCTCTGAGCATGTTGCTGGTGGGGACAACATCTTATAATGTGACCAGTGAGCTGATTGGTGATGTGAAATAATAATGCAGGCTTTATCTATAGCATTGAATCAAGGTTTTCAGCCTCCCTGGATATTATTAATAAAAACAATCAGCAAATACTGGTAGCTTGTGTCAGCCAGTCATCATAAAGATGAAGTTGTAAGAAGAATGCCTTCTTTTCTCTTCAAGAGGCTGGGTTTTTGGTCCTACCTAATCAAAGTCACATATTGGATAAATGTGATTTTGCTACCCTTACTCTGTACCTGGCTGATGGGGTTTATGTTTTGTCAAAGCATTGGGATTTGATTGGCCAAGGCAATTAAAAGGAAGAAAACTACTTTTTCTTTTTTTCAAAAAAGANGTTTTTGGTCCTACCTAATCAAAGTCACATATTGGATAAATGTGATTTTGCTACCCTTACTCTGTACCTGGCTGATGGGGTTTATGTTTTGTCAAAGCATTGGGATTTGATTGGCCAAGGCAATTAAAAGGAAGAAAACTACTTTTTCTTTTTTTCAAAAAAGAGAAGTCATAATTAGAGAGAGGAATGGGGGAGGGGCAAAGAACGATGAAGACTCAGAACAGTGCTGTGGGTGGTGGGGGAGCAGATGGTCACATTCTTTGGGGTTTCTGACTGCCCTCCTCCCTTCCTTTTGTTCAGGACGTGGATGCAGCCTTCATGAACAAGGTGGAGCTTCAGGCCAAAGTGGACGGCCTGACAGATGAAATCAACTTTCTGAGGACCCTCTATGAGATGGTGATTCGTTGGTCAGCCAAGCCCCAGAGCCTTCTTAGCCGCATCTTTCCAAGCATGCTTCCCAAGTGTGACATCAGGGGACAGTCACATGGCAGGATGGGGCTTCCTTGGTGGCTCAGTGGTAGAGAATTTGGCTGCCATGCAGGAGATGCGGGTTTGATACCTGTGTAGGGTAGATCCCCTGGAGGAGAGCATGGCAACCCACTCTGGTATTCTTGCCTGGAGAATCCCATGGACAGAGGAGGCTGGCGGGCTACAGTCCATGCAGTCACAAAGAGTCGGATGCAACTGAGCGACTGAGCACATGCACGCACATGGCAGGACACTCACAAAACCAGCAGTAGGGCTCAGCTCTCAGCTCTCCTCCACCCAGGAAACACCAGCTTGACGCCTCACAGTCGCCTGGACCTGGCTCACACGGCCAGGGTCCCTCTCTGTCCCCTACTTGCCCTCTGTAGTTGGCTCCTAACCCAGTACCTAACCCAGCTCTTCCAGAGGACCCCTCCTTACTGCAGTCCCCTGGAAACCCACCCAGTAGGGTTCACGGACTGATGCTTTCAGGCTGACAATCTTATTATACAGGTGTTGTTCCTTTTTCCTTTTGCTTTGTTGTCTGGTATCCTTTAGGCTGTAGCCGGGCCTGAAATGCAAGCTGGTATTTCTAATTCTCCCACTCTCGGCCCCTGTTGTGGGTGTAGAAGACTCTTGGACTTCTTTATTCTCAGCATCTCTTGAGGCCAGGAGATGGTGAAAGTGAGCTCCATGTTTCCCACAGGAACTGACCCAGGTGCAGAATCACCTTCATGACATGTCCGTGGTCCTGTCCATGGACAACAACCGCTGCCTGGACCTGCACAGCATCATCAATGAGGTCAAGGCCCAGTACGAGGAGGCCCGCGGCTGTCTCTTATACACATCTAGATGTGTATAAGAGACAGCTCGGCCCCTGTTGTGGGTGTAGAAGACTCTTGGACTTCTTTATTCTCAGCATCTCTTGAGGCCAGGAGATGGTGAAAGTGAGCTCCATGTTTCCCACAGGAACTGACCCAGGTGCAGAATCACCTTCATGACATGTCCGTGGTCCTGTCCATGGACAACAACCGCTGCCTGGACCTGCACAGCATCATCAATGAGGTCAAGGCCCAGTACGAGGACATCGCGCAGAAGGGCAAGGCCGAGGCCGAGGCCCTGTACAGCACCAAGGTGGGAGCGCTCCTCCGTTCCCACACTCTAGCTGTAGGTCCCCTGACCTCCATCAGAAGCACTCCGACAGCCTGCAAAGTTGTGATGATGGGTTTCTCTTCTGTCAGCTTGGAGAGCTGGAGAACAAGGCCGGCAGGCATGGGGATGACCTGAAGAGCACCGAGAATGAGATCATGGAGTTCAACCGGATGATCCTGAGGCTGAGGGCTGAGATTGAGAATGTCAAGAAGCAGGTGGGTCTGGGCTGAGTGGAAAGTCCTGGAGGTCTTCTGGGCCCTGGGAAGGAGAAGCAACAGCTTCTGCCACAGGCCTTCTCAGTCCTTTTGTGGTTGCCTGTGGGACAGCCTGGTCTCTGGGACACTCTGTTCTCCTCGATTCTCCTCCCCAAGGTTGAGGCTCCCTAAGGAGAGATGGTTGTCCATTCTGGTTTGCCCAGCAGCAAATCTTCCAACTGTAAGGGTGGCCTTAAACACTCAGCTCTCAGTAGGATCTGCCCTCAGTGAGCTATTTATCACACACTTCACGTAACCTTGAAGACTAATTTGTATCACTAGAATGAAATGATTAGGAAAGACAGTCTTTTAACAATCTTAAAAAGAAAGAACCAATCACCAGACTACCGCCACCTTAACCAGCAAATTGGTGTTCCTTTTCTTGATGAGACATGAGTTAATTTAAAAGGGCCAAAAAAGAATGAACCAACTGTGAAACTGACTTCTGTTTTCTGAGTATGCGCCACTGAATTTCTAAGAAGGGGAGGAAGGGAAAGGGAGGAATTTCTTGGGTGGGTAAGAGACGTTGGAAAGATCAGTTGTTTGCTTTTTGGTCACTAGGCTAAACAGTCTCTTAACTCCCTCTTTGCTAGAATGCCAACCTGCAGAATGCTATTGCTGATGCTGAGCAGCGTGGGGAACTGGCCCTCAAGGATGCCAATGCCAAGCTCCAAGACCTGCAGGACGCCCTTCAGCAGGCCAAGGATGACCTGGCCCGGCTGGTGCGTGACTACCAGGAGTTGATGAATATCAAATTGGCCCTGGATGTGGAGATCGCTACCTACCGCAAGCTGCTGGAGAGTGAGGAGTGCAGGTGAGGGCTGGGGGGTCATTATCCTCCAGAAGTGAGTTCAGAGTGGCCTTTGATAGTGAAGAAAGGGAACAAGGTTACAGGGAGAGGACAATAGGTAAGGAATCTCCTGAATGACAGAGTTGAGGATTCAGGCCCCACTCTCTCTCTCTCTATGTGTGTGTGTGTGTATATAGACAATCAAACTTATCTCACACTTTGATTTACCTTAGACATCAATATTGCACTATATATCTCTGTTGGGCGACAGAGGATGAGATACGTGGATAGCATCATTGACTCAATGGACATGAGTTTGAGTAAACTCCAGGAGATAGCAAAGGACAGGGAAGCCTGGTGTGCTGCAGTCCATGGGGTTGCAAAGAGTCATACACGACTGAGTGACTAAACACCTCTGCTGAGCCTCACTATATGCAGGTGGAAGGGAAAGTCCTTTGGGCTTATAATAAAAGTTATAGTGCTGTCCACTGGACCTTTCTTGGATGATGACAATGTCCTATACCTGTGCTATCTAATATAGTAGCCTTTGGCCGCTTGAGCACTTGAAACCTGGCGAGTGCAGCTGAGTTTTACATTTAATTTAATTTAAATAAAATAGCTTCATGTGGGGAGTGGTTACCATGCTGGATAGCTCAGTATAGACAGTCCTAGAACACCCGCATCCCTGAGGCTGAGTCTATATGGGAAGGTGGCTGACACATACACACTCTGGAAAAATAACACAGTATCAAGTAGCAAGTAAGGGCTCAGCGAGTGGATGTCAAATGCCAAAAGGGTGTCAAGGATTGAAAGATCCTTCTAATGACTAGCTGCTCCATGAATCCTGTGTTCAGAGAGTCTCTGTCTTCAGGCAGCTCCCAATCTGAGGGAGGAAGCAGAACTCACATGTGAGAAGGAAACTTGAGGATTTCTTACATCTCTAAGAAAGAGTGAGAGTGCAGATGGTGCTGCATGCATTGGGAACTGTGGGGTGAGGAAGGAGAGAGCGACACCAGTGGGGGCCATGCTGGCAAGACGTGCAGACACGTTNGAGTCTCTGTCTTCAGGCAGCTCCCAATCTGAGGGAGGAAGCAGAACTCACATGTGAGAAGGAAACTTGAGGATTTCTTACATCTCTAAGAAAGAGTGAGAGTGCAGATGGTGCTGCATGCATTGGGAACTGTGGGGTGAGGAAGGAGAGAGCGACACCAGTGGGGGCCATGCTGGCAAGACGTGCAGACACGTTCCGTGTCTGCTCAAACATGTGGTCATGCTTGCTCCATGAACAGGAATGAGGCACGGGAAGATGGGGAGAATGGGCAGGACATTTCCATCATGTGTTGAGTGTTAGCTCCTCTCACATATTATCCATCTTGAATAACCATTACTGCCACCACCATCCCCGGAGGGCTCACTGGGTAAGGCTTCCCGGAAGAAGAGCGGTAGGAATAAGAAAGCCAGGCCTGGGTGAAGGAGGGGAAGGGCATAGCTAAGGTGGGAAGATGGTCTCAGCAGCAGAGTAGAGGTGAGGATGGGCTAATCAAGGGGGTGCTGAGTGATGAGCAGTGTGTCTGGAAGATAATCTGGGAAAATAATGAAAGATGATGGGAAGATGGAGAGACGGTGACTGGTGGAGCTGCTGGAAGGAAGCCTTATTTCCCAGCAGCAGCCCCCTTTCCTGGGGAGATCTGTGTCTGGAAACAGACTCAGAATAGCCTTTCTTCTTTTGGGAGCTTGACCCCTATGAGGGCAAAAGGGCGGACATGGTCCGAGGGTCATGAACCCTGAGCTCTTCGGCTAAGGACTCATTGCAGAAATAATCCTCATCTCCTCTTACTTTTTAGGATGTCTGGAGAGTGTCAGAGCGCTGTGTGCATTTGTAAGTAGCCTTTCAAAAACTTTCTCCCTGGGACGCAAAAAGGGCAACTAGAAACATGCTGACTGACATTTGGGTGGGAGAGCCTGACCCATGCAAGGCGGCCAGGCCGCCAAAGTGTCCAGGGTCTCAGGCCACACTACTCTGCTCCTAGTGGAACTTGGCCAACTGGCAGGCCCGAGCTGAAGCCCCTGTGGTCCCACAGGGAATTCCTTAGGATGGAGAATCAGAAACTCCTGTGGATACTTCTGGCTCTTATTCCTGGGGAAGGGAACCAGAGGGCCAGGGCTCACTCCTGCTGTTCACCCACTGAGGCCTCAGAGAAGTTGAGGAACTTTCTCTGAGTCACACAGCCAAGAGGGTTGGGGTGCAGGCCCAGGGCTCGAGCCTGAGTCGAGCACTTGTTCTCCTTAGCGGTGGTCGGCATCAGCCCTGCTGGAGGCCGTGGGGGATTTGGAGGGGTCACTGGTGGCGGTGCCTACAGAGGCGGTGGCAGCAGCAGAGGAGGGAACAGAGGCAACAGTGGCAGCTGTGGAGGATCAGTGGCGGCAGCGGCGGGGGCTCCCAGGCCTGCAGCAGTGGGAGCAGCGGCTCTGTGAACCAGAGCGGCATGCAGAGCTCAGGAGGCACTGGCTACAAGTCTGGTGGTGAGGGCGGCGCCACCATCCGCTTCACTCAGACCACCAGCTCAAACCAGCTTTGCAAGTGATCCTTGTTGGGGGGCCCAATCTCCACGCCCACTGGTTTCCCCTCAGCTTGGGACAGCACTTCTCCCCTCTCTGCTTGACATCAACAAATGCCAACCCCAACCTTGCTTTTACTTAAGCTCCTGGGGGAAGTGGTTGAACTTCCTGGCTCCTCCATCCCCAAGGCCTCTCCTAGGCCTGGGAGGTCCAGCTGCTAGTCTGGGATGATGATGCCCCTAGATGCACCCTTGTAAAGGCCCCTGCCTTTGGACAGCAACACCTCAGCCCAGACAAGTGTGGGTCTTCCCAGCCTGGTCTGTTCCCGCCCTGGCCCATCTCTCTTGGGAGCTGATGGTCTGAGGCTGGGATGTTTTAGCCCCTGCCCGAGAAGGGCAGTGCAGTGGGGCTGCTGGAATGTTTTAGCCCTTGCCCGAGGAGGGCAGTGCGGTGGGGCTGCTGGAATGTTTTAGCCCTTGCCCGAGGAGGGCAGTGCAGTGGGGCTGCTGGAATGTTTTAGCCCTTGCCCAAGGAGGGCAGTGCGGTGGGGCTGCTGGAATGTTTTAGCCCTTGCCCGAGGAGGGCAGTGCAGTGGGGCTGCTGGAATGTTTTAGCCCTTGCCCAAGGAGGGCAGTGCGGTGGGGCTGCTGGAATGTTTTAGCCCTTGCCCGAGGAGGGCAGTGCGGTGGGGCTGCTGGGATGTTTTAGCCCCTGCCCGAGGAGGGCAGTGCAGTGGGGCTCTCTGGCTGTTGGTTCTCAGGGCTCCCGTCCCACAGCTGGACACCATATCCTGACTCACCTCTGGCACCTTAATTCCCCGAGCTGAGGATTCTCTGCTGACAGCAGTAGTACTTTCTTTTCCCAGTACATTGCACTGTATTTCATATTCTGGTACTTGGCTTTCAAGGGGTCACAGAATAAACTAAAGTCCAAGAATAGACAGAAATCAGGTATGGACGGATCTCCTAGGTTAGTAGTAGCTGTAAAGGACACTGCATAGTCTTGGCTTCTCCTCTATCCATTTGGTTGTGTTCTCGTGTTAGGACTGGTCAAGAGTATTTATGTTGCTTCAGTGGGGACTGCTCACTCCCAAAGAGGCCTTCCCACTCACCCTCTTGCCCCCACTGGGCCTCTGAGACCCAGTCTTGGTAAAGGAGTGTTTTGCAGTTCATCAACCTAATAGATTCCAGTGGGAATTGGTTCCTTCCAGGTAAGAGGCAAGGGTTTCCCTGGTGATTCAGATGCTAAAGAATCAGCCTGCAGTGTAGGAGAGCCAGGTTTGATCTCTGGGTCAGGAAGATCCCCTGGTGAAGGGAATGGCAATCCACTCCAGTATTCTTGCCTGGAGAGTTCTGTGGACAAAGGAACCTCATCCATGGGGTTGCAAAGAGTCAGACACAACTGAGACACTAACACGTTCACTTTCTTTCAGGTAAGAGGCAGGAGTGCTACACTACTGAGGCTCACACCAGATAGATGTCAAATTACGGGTGGGGAAGATGCGTGTCTACCCTTACACCAACATTTCCCAGTCATTATCAGAAAGCTGAATCTCAAACCCAGTAAGGATCAGGGTAATAAGACAGCCAATGATGGAAACCAGAGACTTGAGAGAGTCTGTGGAGATGGCAATTAGAGTCTCATTCCTTTCCCCACCTGCCAAACCAATCCCTTTTGCAGGCCTTTAAGTGTGATAAAACTCTGGTTTGTAAGTCACTGTAAGTCATGCATTACCACCCAGAAGTGAGATCAGAGCTGGACTAATGACGCAATGGTGCATTTGTCTGATGGTCCAAGAAGATTACCAGGAGATTGCTCAAGATTCATGTTCTACAGCCTGATCTGATCCCCTATGTTCACCCCAAGTATAGCAGCTCTGGAGAAGGAGATATTCACAGTTCCTACACTTGAGAGTTCAGTAAATCTATGCCCATCTTTTTAAGGTCTACAGGCGGGAGGTAACCCTCTTTCCCACTTATCCCTGGCACAGCTCTGGGCGTTTGGGGAGCAGGGCAGGCCATTCTGGATTACTGCTCTTACTGGCCCTTTAGAGACATTCCAATAAACTTCACTAATCTTAGGAAAACACCCCAGGTGCTCTGCTCTACGTGTTGCTTAGTTTACTGGGAAGAGTCCTGGATTAAACCAGCTTTTCACTACACTGGAGCAGCAGGGTTGAGGGTAGCCACTGCAGTCTCTCTCTCTCTCTTTAAACTTTTAATTTTCTATTGGGTTATAGCCAATTAACAAAACACTGTGGGAGTTTCAGGTGAACAGCAAAGGGACTCATCCACACATATATGTGTATCCATTTTCCCCCAAACTCCCATCCCATCCAGGCTGCTGCATAACACTGAACAGAGTTCATGGGTCTCTGTAGTCTCTTTATCCATCTGCTCCATGTGTGAGAATCTTAGTGTGGTGTGCTGTCTCAGGGCCCCGCACAGGGTGTGCAGCACTGAGTAAAAGTTTGGTGGTCAATTGAAAGAATGAATTGAAATGAATAAGAAGAAAAGAACCTCCTTCCTCCCAGAAAGATGGAATAGATCACACTGCAAGGCAAGATGGAGCTGAAAGTTACAGTGAGGACCTAGGACCCTCCTGTGAGCTCTTTCAAAAAGAGTTGGCAGAGGGGGCTCTTGAGGGAGGTAGTGAAAGACTGGGAGAGGAAGCCTGGAGCCGGCCTGGGAAGGAGAGAGAGTTTGGGCCACATAAAGGAAGGACAAAGATACAGGGCAGATATCCAGACCAACTCCCAGAGAATTCCAGGACTGGCCTCATGTCCCATGCTCTTGATGCAGACTGGGACCAAACCATGCGGTAGTGGAGCATGGAAGCTTTCATGGAAGTACGAGTGGGAGAGGATGGAATATTTCTAAGTCTATTGGTGAGGGCATGATGTTTCAGGCCAGAGTAGGGGTGGGAGAGGATGGAATATTTCTAAGTCTATTGGTGAGGGCATGATGCTTCAGGCCAGAGTAGGGGTGGGAGAGGATGGAATATTTCTAAGTCTATTGGAGGCTGGCAATCCTGGGCTTTCTGAAACTTCAGGAGTCCCTCACATTCACCTCCTATTTGAAGCTAAAGCTCTTTGTCTTTGAAAGAAGCCAGGGTGGGTAGAGTAGGTATTTACCCATGTGCAATAGTCAGAGGGTGACAGGATACTTGAAATCCTATCACTTATACCTTTAGCAGTAAATTTGTCTCCTAGTGTCAATGCTTTTTTCTCCATTCTTTATTGTTAATTCTTTTTATCCTTCACTCTTCACCCTTTCCTTCTAAAGATCTTCTTCCAGATTAAAAAAGGAACATATAGCAAAAATGCAAAACATTTAACAAAGTAAAAAAAAGAAAAGAAAGATCATCTGTAATTCTACCACCCTGTAATATTTACCTTTGTGTAATCATGTGTATGCACACACACATATACAAAAAGTACAGGTAAATACACTTTAATATGGAGAGTCTTACAATACATACTGCTTTATAACCTGGTTTTCATTTAATAGGGCTTTCCTAGTGGCTTAGAGGGAAAGCGTCTGTCTGCAATGCAGGAGACCCAGGTTCGATCCCTACAGAAATCAGGTATGGACGGATCTCCTAGGTTAGTAGTAGCTGTAAAGGACACTGCATAGTCTTGGCTTCTCCTCTATCCATTTGGTTGTGTTCTCGTGTTAGGACTGGTCAAGAGTATTTATGTTGCTTCAGTGGGGACTGCTCACTCCCAAAGAGGCCTTCCCACTCACCCTCTTGCCCCCACTGGGCCTCTGAGACCCAGTCTTGGTAAAGGAGTGTTTTGCAGTTCATCAACCTAATAGATTCCAGTGGGAATTGGTTCCTTCCAGGTAAGAGGCAAGGGTTTCCCTGGTGATTCAGATGCTAAAGAATCAGCCTGCAGTGTAGGAGAGCCAGGTTTGATCTCTGGGTCAGGAAGATCCCCTGGTGAAGGGAATGGCAATCCACTCCAGTATTCTTGCCTGGAGAGTTCTGTGGACAAAGGAACCTCATCCATGGGGTTGCAAAGAGTCAGACACAACTGAGACACTAACACGTTCACTTTCTTTCAGGTAAGAGGCAGGAGTGCTACACTACTGAGGCTCACACCAGATAGATGTCAAATTACGGGTGGGGAAGATGCGTGTCTACCCTTACACCAACATTTCCCAGTCATTATCAGAAAGCTGAATCTCAAACCCAGTAAGGATCAGGGTAATAAGACAGCCAATGATGGAAACCAGAGACTTGAGAGAGTCTGTGGAGATGGCAATTAGAGTCTCATTCCTTTCCCCACCTGCCAAACCAATCCCTTTTGCAGGCCTTTAAGTGTGATAAAACTCTGGTTTGTAAGTCACTGTAAGTCATGCATTACCACCCAGAAGTGAGATCAGAGCTGGACTAATGACGCAATGGTGCATTTGTCTGATGGTCCAAGAAGATTACCAGGAGATTGCTCAAGATTCATGTTCTACAGCCTGATCTGATCCCCTATGTTCACCCCAAGTATAGCAGCTCTGGAGAAGGAGATATTCACAGTTCCTACACTTGAGAGTTCAGTAAATCTATGCCCATCTTTTTAAGGTCTACAGGCGGGAGGTAACCCTCTTTCCCACTTATCCCTGGCACAGCTCTGGGCGTTTGGGGAGCAGGGCAGGCCATTCTGGATTACTGCTCTTACTGGCCCTTTAGAGACATTCCAATAAACTTCACTAATCTTAGGAAAACACCCCAGGTGCTCTGCTCTACGTGTTGCTTAGTTTACTGGGAAGAGTCCTGGATTAAACCAGCTTTTCACTACACTGGAGCAGCAGGGTTGAGGGTAGCCACTGCAGTCTCTCTCTCTCTCTTTAAACTTTTAATTTTCTATTGGGTTATAGCCAATTAACAAAACACTGTGGGAGTTTCAGGTGAACAGCAAAGGGACTCATCCACACATATATGTGTATCCATTTTCCCCCAAACTCCCATCCCATCCAGGCTGCTGCATAACACTGAACAGAGTTCATGGGTCTCTGTAGTCTCTTTATCCATCTGCTCCATGTGTGAGAATCTTAGTGTGGTGTGCTGTCTCAGGGCCCCGCACAGGGTGTGCAGCACTGAGTAAAAGTTTGGTGGTCAATTGAAAGAATGAATTGAAATGAATAAGAAGAAAAGAACCTCCTTCCTCCCAGAAAGATGGAATAGATCACACTGCAAGGCAAGATGGAGCTGAAAGTTACAGTGAGGACCTAGGACCCTCCTGTGAGCTCTTTCGAAAAGAGTTGGCAGAGGGGGCTCTTGAGGGAGGTAGTGAAAGACTGGGAGAGGAAGCCTGGAGCCGGCCTGGGAAGGAGAGAGAGTTTGGGCCACATAAAGGAAGGACAAAGATACAGGGCAGATATCCAGACCAACTCCCAGAGAATTCCAGGACTGGCCTCATGTCCCATGCTCTTGATGCAGACTGGGACCAAACCATGCGGTAGTGGAGCATGGAAGCTTTCATGGAAGTACGAGTGGGAGAGGATGGAATATTTCTAAGTCTATTGGTGAGGGCATGATGTTTCAGGCCAGAGTAGGGGTGGGAGAGGATGGAATATTTCTAAGTCTATTGGTGAGGGCATGATGCTTCAGGCCAGAGTAGGGGTGGGAGAGGATGGAATATTTCTAAGTCTATTGGAGGCTGGCAATCCTGGGCTTTCTGAAACTTCAGGAGTCCCTCACATTCACCTCCTATTTGAAGCTAAAGCTCTTTGTCTTTGAAAGAAGCCAGGGTGGGTAGAGTAGGTATTTACCCATGTGCAATAGTCAGAGGGTGACAGGATACTTGAAATCCTATCACTTATACCTTTAGCAGTAAATTTGTCTCCTAGTGTCAATGCTTTTTTCTCCATTCTTTATTGTTAATTCTTTTTATCCTTCACTCTTCACCCTTTCCTTCTAAAGATCTTCTTCCAGATTAAAAAAGGAACATATAGCAAAAATGCAAAACATTTAACAAAGTAAAAAAAAGAAAAGAAAGATCATCTGTAATTCTACCACCCTGTAATATTTACCTTTGTGTAATCATGTGTATGCACACACACATATACAAAAAGTACAGGTAAATACACTTTAATATGGAGAGTCTTACAATACATACTGCTTTATAACCTGGTTTTCATTTAATAGGGCTTTCCTAGTGGCTTAGAGGGAAAGCGTCTGTCTGCAATGCAGGAGACCCAGGTTCGATCCCTTGGTTGGGAAGATCCCCTGGAGAAGGAAATGGCAGCCCACTCCAGTATTCTTGCCTGGAAAATCCCATGGACTGCGGAGCCTGGTAGGTTACCTTCCATAGGGTAGCAAAGAGTCGGACACAACTGAGCGACTTCACTTTCTTTCTTTTCACTTAATCTACTGTGAAATTTACCCATCTAGTCACTCAGTAGCTGAATTGAGTGCCTACCACTTTCTAGTTGCTGTGCTAGGCCCAGAAACAGAGCAGAGAACACAAAATGCCTCTGTTCTCACAGAATTTGTAGTCTAACTGGGAAGAAATTTATTGAATAACATCTTTCCATACAATAAATATAGAAGACTGAAGGTCAAAGAATTGATGCTTTTGAACTGTGGTGTTAGAGAAGACTCTTGAGAGTCTCTTGGACTGCAAGCAGATCAAAACAGTCAATCCTAAAGCAAATCAACCCTAAATATTCATTGCAAGGACTGATTTGAAGCTGAAGCTCCAATACTTTTGACACCTGATGTGAAAAGCCAAGTCACTGGAAAAAACCCTGATGCTGAGAAAGATTGAAGGCAGGAGGAGAAGGGGATGACAGAGGATGAGATGGTTGAATGGCATCACTGACTCGATGGACATGAGTTTGAGCAAGCTCTGGGAGACGGTGAAGGACAGGGAAGCCTGGTGTGCTGCAGTCCATGGGGATGCAAAGAGTCAGACATGACGGAGTGACTGAACAACAACAATACAATAAATATGGATAGANGGGGATGACAGAGGATGAGATGGTTGAATGGCATCACTGACTCGATGGACATGAGTTTGAGCAAGCTCTGGGAGACGGTGAAGGACAGGGAAGCCTGGTGTGCTGCAGTCCATGGGGATGCAAAGAGTCAGACATGACGGAGTGACTGAACAACAACAATACAATAAATATGGATAGAAATCATTATTTTTTAATGCAGATTTTAATTTTTACATTAAAAAATAAAAGGTACACATTGGGAATTAAACTACTATTCTTTTTTCTATCTAGGTGTGATATACATGTTTTCTGGTCTGTAATATTCTACCAAACATTTTTCTAAACCAAACCTAGTGGAAGATCAAACGCCAACGCTCCCTTCTTTCTCTGGCTGGGTTAGGTCAGTGGGACACGGTTTTGATAGGAAGAATGGGCTTGGACGTGCAGAGCTTGAAGAATCACATTTTAGTCAAGCCTGTCTCCACCCCAGGACTTCCCAGGCGGTGACAGTGAAAAAGAGTCTGCCTGCCAATGCAGGAGACGTAAGAGATGCAGGTTCGATCCCTGGGCTGGGAAGACCCCCTGGAGGGCAGGGCGACCCATTCCGGTACTCCTGCCTGGAGAACCCCATGGACAGAGGAGCCTGGCAGGATACAGTCCACAGGGTTGCAAAGAGTCGGACACGACTGAAGTGACTTACTACAACCATCACCATTCCCAACCCAACCTGAAACTAACCAACTGATTTATACAGAAGGATTTTAAGTAAACGTGCACAAATACACTTAATACACTACAGAAAAGGATGTCTTTTAGTCTATTTACATAGTGTAGCATATATTCATTGGCATCAGGGAAAGTAGTAACACCAGGTAGCAACATCATCCTGGTAATACCGGTAACACCATCATAGCACTGACACCTAAAGATGACAAGCACTTAATACTTAGCTTTAAACTGGTTAATCACAGAAATTATAAGATCAAATCTAATAGATGAATTAGAATATTCATCTACAATTCTTCTCCAAAAATTATTCTAGAGAAAAAGAGGTTTCTCTCAAAACACGGAGTCTATATCAGAACTAGAAGACAGTGATAGAAGAACTGCAAACAAGACTAGCAAGCTGATTCTCACGTGCAGCTTTTGGATAAAGGAAATCTTCTCCAGTCTATTTCCACAGCCAAAACTAGTTCTAATTTCCCCATGATGGCAGGCAGAAAACAGAGTTTCAGAACTCTGAAGACAGGGGCAGCTAACACCCTACGTAAGTACTGCCCAAATCATAAAAGATCCTGCACAGGGGGGCCACTGAATGAAAGGTTTACCCAAGTGAAGGAGCTATGAGTACCTGAAAGGTTCAGGCAAAGCCCACCTGTGGCTGGTGTTTGGGACATGCTATTATTCCAGTTTGTTGACACATATATGCTGGGCTAGGGGCCTTCCAGGTGGAATGCTTGACACAGCCTTGCTCCGGAGCAGCCAGACTCTCAAAAAGCACAATGAGAAGTTATTCACTTTAGCAAGGATTATCGACTGGAAAGTGTTTCAGAAAAAGCGGAAGTCCTGGAAGAGTCAGGTAATTATCTTTTTGACCCATTAATATCTAAAATTAACAAAATGCTGCAGAACAGAGCTAGTCTCGCCAAGATGTACTCTCCTGTCATCGCGAGCAGAAGCCTCTTCCAGGCGATTTGGCTCATGATATCAGAAGGCTTCCACTGCCTGGATGGAGGAGGTAGTGCTGCGTGTTGCTCTGGGAAGCTGATTTGCACAAGGAAGTCGCCACCAAACCACTGCATGAATCCGGTCGTTGGCCTTCTTTTTCTGCTTATACTCTAGAAACATCTCTTTAAATGCCAGAAAGTCTGTGAATGTGAGCATGTTGACTGTGTCATGAACCGCTTCATCATTATGGTGCTGTAACCTTGCGGTGAAAATTTGCCATGTTGTATCCGGGTATCCGCTCCAGGAGCTGATTTTCAATATACTTTTCTATGAAAGAAAGGTTTTTGTTAAAAATTGCCATGTAGGTGAGTTTATTCTCTTCCGTGTTTTTAAATTCCTATGGCACCCCACCCCAGTACTCTTGCCTGGAAAATCCAATGGACGGAGTAGCCTGGTGGGCTGCAGTCCATGGGGTCGCTAACAGTCGGACAGACTGAGCGACTTCACTTTCACTTTTCTCTTTCATGCATTGGAGAAGGAAATGGCAACCCACTCCAGTATTCTTGCCTGGAGAATCCCAGGGATGGGGGAGCCTGGTAGGCTGCCGTCTGTGGGGTCACACAGAGTCGGACACGACTGAAGTGACTTAGCAGCAGCAGCAGCGGTAGTATTTGTCCATGAAATTTCTCTGCCATACTTGGAATTCCGCATTCACGATAATATCCTCCATAGAGCCAACCACAGCATCAAACTCAGCTTCAGCGGTGGAAGAAGTGGACACTGGGAAACTCTCTTCCTCCAAGACTTCCGTCACTTCCACTATATCCACTCCACGCCATTTCACCAGTCTGGGGACCAGCCGAGTCTGGGTCGATGCAGTGCACCCAGGAACTCTATGCCCCACCCGCCACCCTGGACTTGGCTCCCATTACTGATCTCCGGAAGCAACGCCCTAGTTCCTGTAACCACGGCTGACATCGTTCTTAATGACTGAGCAATATTCTGTTATATGCTTGTAGCATAGCACTTTGATGCATATGTTATTTCTATTATTTTCCAGTATAATAAACGTTGCTGCAAGGAACACATATCTCTGAGCACTCATCCTGTTCATTCTTTAAGATACCTTCCTAGATGTGGAATTGCTAGGCCACTTTAAAATTTTGATTTATATTGTCAAAATTCTGTCTAGAAACATTGTACCAATTGATACTTTTATAAGTAATATATGATTTTTTGTTTCTCCAGTCTTATGAACAGTTTGTGATATTCCTTTTGAAATTTTTACTGTTTTTTTCAGGTTTTATTTTCATTTCTTTGATTAGTAATGAGGTTGAACATTATAAATCTGCTTATTAATTCTTTAACTTTCACTTTCTGTGAATTTTTTCTTCTTTTGTTTAATCCATTTTCTCTTTGGGTGGATATTTCATTTTTCTTATTAATCTGCTTGTCTGAGTCAAGGACTCCAACAGCACTTGAGCCACTCAGGAGTCCAGAATCTCAGAAACATTCATCATTGAGCCCTAATTAGTTATCTGTGTGGATGCTGAGAATAGCTGGGGTGCGGTCAGGAAGAGAGAATCTAGTTCTGGGAGAGGGAGGTCAGAGGAGGTTAACAGGATTGCAGGAAAGTGGGACCAAGCTGGTGGAAGGGCCACCTCCAAAATCAAGCTTGCAGTGGTAGATGAGATGAATGGAGTGGGGTGAGGCTAAGAGAAAGATAAGCAGGAATCAGCTTTGAAGGGATTAGAGGTCTGTAGTAGATAGCTCCCTACCCTATCCTGCTTCATTCCCTCCCTCGCAACATTAATCCTAAGGGCACTCCCCATATGTTTTCTGCCCACATATCCATCTTAGAGTTTGCTTCCCAGGAATCTGACATGGGATGGGGCGTTGGGTTTGCCTGGGATATGAATGGGGAGGATGCTTCTCTTCTAGTAAGAACTGGTCCTCCAGGAAGGGTGGAGAAGACTCTGAGATCCTTGAAGGAGTGAAGGACCAGGGGCATATACCAAAGAACACATTAGAAAGTTCTGTAGGGATTCAGAGTGGGTGGGTTTCCTTGGCTTACAGTTGACAGCAGATATTGATGTGCTAATTGAATCAGTCTCTCTATCCTTCCTCCAACCTTTCTTGTACGTTCTGGACATTCTTTCTCCCACTGGCTGAGTTTCTGAGACCCCCACTCTGATGCCCAAGGTCACTGAAATAATGTCTGGCTAGCTGACAGATATAAATACCTAGCTGTTTTCTCTGTTTCCAGGCTGCTAGGGAGAGCAATTAGCAAATGTGTGCACTAGAGCTCCATAACCACTCCCACCATTAACACTAGTCATTTGGTTGTTTTAAGTCAAGCATTCTGCCTTATTAAAGATGTGGCTTCTCACAGTCAAGGTCAACACACTTCATATTTAAATGTCCTTTAATTTATTTCATTCACTTTTTGCTTGAGAAACTGATAATTAAGATGCAGGGTCTTAGCCAGCCAACAACAATCCTTTGTGATGAAAGTACAAAGAAAATCTAGGACTTAAGGTATTTCTAATAGTTTGTTTCAGATAATTATTGCCCATCTCCAGGAATAAACACCTTTCCCTGGGCACATGTGCACATACTTTGACTCAGCTGTCCTTTGGGCATGACCTTTCTCCTTCCTTGTAGATATGCAGGTGAGTTTAACAAGTACTGAGGCTAAGAATGACTTCACGGTTGTGAAGAAGGTGAGCAGGGTGGTGGGGTTATATAAGGAGGAGATGGGACAAGCAAAGGGAAAATGGCGGTCCTTTCTCAAGGATGAGGCTGGATGACACTTTTCCAGGAGGATTTCCAAGTGTTGTCTTGTAGCTGATGACCAGAACCCAGGACAATGGAGACCATCACCAGCAGTGACCAGCACTCATGCATCAAATATTGAGACTGGGACCTGATAGATGACGCAGAAACTCTCCCTACCCTTAGCCACACCTGTCTGCAATAGTTTTTTTTTTCTCCCCGGATTGATGACACTATAATCTCATCTGCCTGGAAGCTAAAGCCCAGATAGACATTGTCAAGCTAAGAGTTTGTCCCTGAGCTCGCCCCCATCCTATTAGTTTCTTTAGCTCCCTTGCACATGAACTCTGCCCTGCCTCCCCTCACCTCTCTGGTTTCTCATCTCCATTAAAATGCAATACATAAGGATGCATTTAGCTCTATGAGCTTGATAGAATAAAAGGGACCCACGATGTTTGCTAAATTAGAGGGCAGCACACAGGAAATGTGGCCTGCAGGAAGTTATATTAGCAGTTGTGTGTGGAGTGAGTGAGAGAGAGAATGAGGTGCTGAGGGAGTTTTTGGGGTTAAGTCAACTGTGACAGACTTTGTAATATGTCTCTTTCTGGATCAATCTTATGGCAGGCCACACCCCCGGACTAGCACATTTTACATACTGGCTTCAGTGTTCAATAATGGCCAAGAATTCCAAATGGCTCAGTAATAGCCAACTGCCTAACTTCAGTGCCCAGCCTGGCTCACATCTGGGGCAGCCTTTCCTTGCCTCCCTCTTGGGTCTTTGGGCCAGAGTGGTGGGAGAATGTGGTCAAAAGCAGCTACTATATTCTCATTCCCTGTGATTCAATGGCAGCCATCCTTCCTCCTGGCAAGACTTTGGCTACAACACTTGGACCTCCTTTTCCCCTCATATCCTGAGATTTCAAGTTTCTGGAAAAACAGTAAAATTTTATTTAGTAATCTCTACCTGCCCAGACATTGTTTTGAGAATTCCATGTGTAACTCATTGTCCTTTTTTTCTAACTTTTAAATTTTGTATCGGGATATAGCCAAGTAATAAACAATGCTGTGATAGTTTCAGGTGAACAGTGAAGGGACTCAGATATGTATATATATACATATATATGTGTGTGTATATATACATGTATCCAGTCAGGAGTTTGGAATGGACCTATACACGCTGCTATATCTAAAACTGATAGCGAACAAGGACCTACTGTATAGCACATGGAACTCTGCTCAATTTTATGTGGCAGCCTGGATAGGAGGGAAATTTGAGGGGTAACTCATTTAATCTTCATAATGATCCCATGAAGTAGGAGTGTTTATCCTCATTTTACACAGAGGAAAAGGGGACACAGAGGGGTAAAGGTCACACTGTGGTAAAGGTCACAGTTAGCAAGTGGTAGAGCCAGGGTTTGAACAAGTGTTGTTGGACCCCAGAATCCCTACTTGTAACCTCCACACTTAAGTTTGGGCAGTGGGGTGTCTCTGATTTTTGATGGCAGAGTGCATGCATGCATGTTGAGTCGCGTCCAACTCTTTGCGATCCCATGGACCATACCTGCCAGGCAAACACACATCTCTAGTGTCTCCTGCGCAGGCAGGCAGATTCTTTACTATTGCACCACTTGGGAATCCTTTTGATGGCAGTTGTTATTTAGTCTCTAAGTCATGTCCGACTCTTTTGTGACCCCATGGACTGTAGCCTGCCAGGCTCTGCAGAGGCCTACTTTTATTCAGAGCCCTGCTCTGTCCTTGGTGCTGAAATCTGGTCCAGCAGCCTAGGGGAGTCCTGTTTCGGGAGGCTGAGGCTCACCATTGCTCCCTCTAAACTTGACTTCTCCCAGCCCCTCCTTTAGCTCAGATCTGCTCACAGATTTTCTGCTTAAAATCAAATAAAGTCTGTTCCAAAGCTCAACTTAAGATAGTCCCAAACTTTGTCCATGTTGTTATGTTTACTTTAAAACTAAGACAAAACCAAAAATACCCAAAACACCCTCTCTCACAGTTCTTATGGATAATAAAACTTGGATAATTTAGCACACTTTATTTTTTGTTTCATCTGCTAGGGAATATTTATCACTGGGTGATTAGAATCCTTTTTTAAAACTTAGATTATAATTTTTAATTTAATTCCTTTATTATTGGGATGAGAGGGTTTTAAAAATAAAAAGCTAATCTTCTCTTGTTTGAGGCTAGGATCACACTAAGCAACAGCAGAAACAGGCACACACAGAAGAGAGCAATTAAAAATATTAGCTATTAGTTTTTATGTCAAGTGAATATTAAAAAGCAGAGACACCAAGTTGCTGACAAAGGTCCATATAGTCAAAGCTATGGTTTTTCCAGTAGTCATGTATGGATGTGAGAGTTGGACCATAAAGAAGGCTGAGCGCTGAAGAACTGATGCTTTTGAACTGTGATGCTGGAGAAGACTCTTGAGGGTCCCTTGGACTGCAAGGAGATCAAACCGGTCAATCCTAAAGGAAATCAATCCTGACTATTCATTAGAAGGACTGGTGCTGAAGCTGAAGCTCCAATACTTTGGCTACCTGATGTGAAGAGATAACTCATTAGAAAAGATTCTGATGCTGGGAAAGACAGAAGGCAGGAGGAGAAGGGGACGACAGAGGATGAGACAGCTGGATGGCATCACTAACTCCATGGACATGAACAGGCTCTGGGAGATGGCGGTGGGCGGGGAAGCCTGGTGTGCTGCAGTCCACGGGGTTGCGAAGAATTGGATAGGACAGAGCGACCGAACAGCAACAGCAACAATGTGGCAATAAAAATAAGATCTGTCTCTCAGAGGTGTTTCAAGGAATACACGAAAAGCACTTGATAGAATGAGCGATACTCGTACGGCTACTGTACTACAGACATGAAATTTTTGATTAGCAACTAGATGACAAACTCCTTAAAGAGAGGGGCTATGTCATATACTGTTCGTATGTTGCTTAATATTGGATAGAAAATGTGCACTTCATAGCACTTGTTGACTGATGAACTTGATGAACTGACTAAATAATTGAATGCATGCTAGAGTTGGCACAGCTCCCAGAACAAGGTAAGTACTCAATAAATCTATGATATTACCATCATTATTTTTAGAGTTACTGCTGTTTATTGATTTCTGAAGAATCAGACTCTTAAGGCTAGAAATGACTTCAGAGGCCATTAAGAGGAGCCCCATTTAGATACTGGAGTCCTCTCCAAAACCAGTTCTCTAACTGACAATCCACCCTCCTGGGTGGGGTCCTCCTCTCTCTCACAGAAGATGCTAAGCTTTGTCCTACCTTGTAAATTCTACCCACTGGTCCAAGGTTTCCCCTCTCTGACCATAGGGAGCAAGTCTCCCTGTGCATGAGAATCTCCACATGCACAGGATGTTTGAGGATGGTTGTCTCTTTATCAGATTCCTTCTCCAAGCTGAACACTTCCATTTCCTCCTATGCTTTGGCATGCTCCCTCCCAGGCTGCGTGTCACACTCTGGATATAGGGAATACAGCCCAAGCCGCTAGATGAGGATTAACTAGCTCATGAAACAGAGAAGGCAACGGCACCCCACCCCAGTACTCTTGCCTGGAAAATCCCATGGATGGAGGAGCCTAGTAGGCTGCAGTCCATGGGGTCGTTAAGAGTCGGACATGACTGAGTGGCTTCCCCTTCACTTTTCACTTTCATGCACTGGAGAAGGAAATGGCAGTCCACTCCAGTGTTCTTGCCTGGAGAATCCCAGGGACAGGGGAGCCTGGTGGGCTGCCGTCTATGGGGTCGCACAGAGTCGGACACGACTGAAGCGACTTAGCAGCAGAAGCAGCAGCAGCAGCTCATGAAAAGCATGAACAGGGGACTACCTTTCGTGCTTCCTCCAACCTTGCAGGTGAGTCTGGCAGTCCTTTCCTGCTGCTGAGTCATCCTGAGCTGGCGCCACTTTATAAAAGCTATTGTGAATCTCCCCAGGCTGAACAGCTTGTTTTGTTTTAATACATCTAAGGTTTTGATTTACATTAATCTCTGTTAAATCTTTCTTGTTAGATTTGGCTCAAGCCCCAAACTGTCAAATTATTTTTGGATTTTGATCTTACCACCCAACTTCTTATTACAATGGCCAGGTTCGGGCAAATTACAAATTTGAGTTATATGCAATAATGTCCTCATTTGGGTGTACTTGGAAGGGAAACTGCTATTTAAACAAAAATTGCTCGTGTATTATAGAGAAGAAAAGTGTTATATTTAGTCTTCTGTGAAGTAGCTATTTAAACATCTTTTTCTTATGGAAAATTTCAAACAAATTTCAAAATTCCTCTTATGAAAATGAGAGTAGTATAATCAGTGCTTCTGGACCCTTCACCCAGGTCAACAGTCAACTCATTATCTTGTTTCATCTTTGTTCTCCCCACTCCTCTTACCCCTCCTGATTATGGTGAAGCAAATCCTGATGTCATATCCTTTTATTCATAAATTTTTTGTAGGTTTCTCTCAAATATAAAGACCCTTTACATAACGTGACCATAGTAACATTATGAGATGGTTGGATGGCATCACTGACTCAACGGACATGAGATTGAGCAAGCTCTGGGAGTTGGTGATGGACAGGGAAGCCTGGCACGCTGCAGTCCATGGGGCTGCAAAGAGCTGGACATGGCTGGGGGACTGAACTGACTGAATAACACCATGACCCTCTGTGGGATGAACATGAACTCTTCAGGAATACGATCAACTCTTCAGCCTCAGTTCACATTTCCCATAATGCTTCATCCATGTTTTCATTCAAAGCGCTTGTTTAATCAGCCCTGAATAATGTTTATGCATAGTCACTGGTTCACAGGTACAGATTTCCATCCCTCCTTTTCATTCCTTGTAATTCATTCATCTAAAAATGTTTGTCTATTTATATTTTTGGCTGTGTTGAGTCTTAGTTGTAGCATGCAGGGTTCATTGCACGTGTGGGCTTTTTGTGGGGGCATGGGGGCTTCTTTCTAATTGTGATGAGTGGGCTCCAGAGTGCATGGACCCAGTAGTTATAAACTTTCTCTGAGGAGGACCATACTTTGAACACGATTTCTAGAGACAGAGTTCTCCTACAAACCTCTCCCTTAAAAGCTGGGATCTGAGTGACAAGAGCCAATGACCCAGGTCACTGAAGACGAGAGGAGCATGGAAAGTCATTAAGCAGATGCCCTGAAGTTCAGGGTTGGACTCCCTTAGGGAGCAGCCCAGCCATAGCACAGCCTAAGTGCTTTTCTGCTTTGGATCTGATAAAGGCAAAATAAGACTATTGTTGGAGTGAACGTGTTTATTGCTCAGTAGTGTCCAACTCTTTCTGACCCCATAATAGTAGCTCTCCAGGCTCCTCTCTTCTTGGAATTCTTCAGGCAAGAACAAAAGCTGGGATCTGAGTGACAAGAGCCAATGACCCAGGTCACTGAAGACGAGAGGAGCATGGAAAGTCATTAAGCAGATGCCCTGAAGTTCAGGGTTGGACTCCCTTAGGGAGCAGCCCAGCCATAGCACAGCCTAAGTGCTTTTCTGCTTTGGATCTGATAAAGGCAAAATAAGACTATTGTTGGAGTGAACGTGTTTATTGCTCAGTAGTGTCCAACTCTTTCTGACCCCATAATAGTAGCTCTCCAGGCTCCTCTCTTCTTGGAATTCTTCAGGCAAGAACCCTGGAATGGGTAGCCATTCCCTTGTCCAGGGGATCCTCCTGACCCAGGGATCAAATCTGGGTCTCCTTTACTGCAGGCAGTTTCTTTAATGTCTGAGCCACCAGGGAAGCATTAATGTCAGGAAAATCAAAGCATCTTGTGACTCCAGGATTTCAGCTAAGATATGTTCAAGATCTGAGGCACTGACCCATTTTGGCTAGAAAAATCAAGCACAGGAAATTATCCAATTAATGAACCAATTCACTGGAACTTATAAATGCCCACCCCTCTCCCTGTGTCAGAAGGCCCTTTTCTCCAAGACTTTCTGAAAACAACAAGCCAGCCGTCCAGCAGGCAGTCCCAGGCCACCAAGGGCTCCAGTTGTCTCGCTGCCATTGCAGCGTCTGGCCAGAGCTGACGTCTCTACCATCCCAGTCAGTCTTTACAGCCTGTGTTGTGAGAAGGGTGCCTCTGGCAGCAGAAGCCAGCATAGCCTTGGTGGAAGAGGATGCTAGAAGCCCTCACTCAGTGTGGCTGGATGTGCTGTCCAGGCTGGGGGCCTGGCTCAGAGGTGTTTGGATGCCTTTGGAGGGAGCTGGAGTAGGGGACACGAGAGGTGGCTTTGGAGGACCTTCTTTCAGAGTTGGAGGGAGACCCTGGCAAGACAAGACTCTGCCCAGCACATCCCACTCACCTTGCCCTCTACCATCAGGATCTCCCTCTGCCCACCAAGCTGACTGTGCACCCACTAAAGTCTCCAGGGACAACCTCATAGTCCCTACGGTGCCTATTTTTAGTCATTTCCCTAAACCCTCTGAAGCTCTGACTCTGTTCACCCTTTTTACCCTTATTTTCTTGTGCCCTCTTTTGCCCAGCCTTCTCAATCTCTTCTGTGGCTTTCTCTTCCTCAGTCTACTCATTAAATGCGAGAGTTCTGCAACATTTAAAAAAGCTTATTGGACTGTAATATACATACCGAAAAGAGGACAGACCTCAAGTGTTCAGCCTAATGACTTTTCACAAATTGAACCCACTCATGTAACCTCCATTCCCATGACCCTAGAAGCCCGCATGCCCAGCTCCCTTCCAAACACTCCCCATCCCACCCAACCCCAGGAAAAAACTGATTTCTAACAGCAAAGGTTAGCTTTTTAAAAATGTGTTACTTATTTTTGGCCGTGCTGGATGCTTGTTGCTGTGTGCGGGCTTTCTCTAGCTGCGGTGAGCAGGGACCACTCTCTGGCTCTGGTGCACAGGCTTCTCACTGCAGCTTCCCCTGTTGCAGGGCACACGTTCTAGGGTCACGGGCTTCAGCCGTTGTGGCTCATGGGCTTAGCTGCCCTGTGTAATGTGGAATCTTCCCAGACCAGGGATTGAACCCATCTCTGCTGCATTGGCAGGCAGATTCTTAACCACTGGATCGCCAGGGAATTCCCATAGGTTAGGGTTTAATGTGTTTGTACTTTATATAAGCAGAAGCATATGGTTTGTGGCTGGACTCTTCTACTTAACACGATATATGAAGAATCATCCCAAACCAGTCGGGCAGTTGCAAGTCGTTCATTCTCATCAGTATGCTTGCCCCAGTTTATTTGTGTTCTCTGTTGTGATGGGGTATTGGATTCATGTTTTCAGCTGTTATGAACAATGCGTCAATGAATATTCCAGCCCATGTCTTTCGGTGAATACATGTGTGCTCTTGATGGCTTTGTGAATACCTGCTAGTGAGATTGCCAAGTTCGTAGGGCACTGATGTGCTAAGTTGTGTTCAGTTCAGTTCAGTTCAGTCGCTCAGTCGTGTCCGACTCTTTGCGACCCCATGAATCGCAGCACGCCAGGCCTCCCTGTTCATCACCATTTCCCAGAGTTCACTCAGATTCACGTCCATCGAGTTAGTGATGCCATCCAGCCATCTCATCCTCGGTCGTCCCCTTCTCCTCCTGCCCCCAATCCCTCCAAGCATCAGAGTCTTTTCCAACGAGTCAACTCTTTGCATGAGGTGGCCAAAGTACTGGAGTTTCAGCTATAGCATCATTCCTTCCAAAGAAATCCCAGGGCTGATCTCCTTCAGAATGGACTGGTTGGATCTCCTTGCAGTCCAAGAGCTTCTCAAGAGTCTTCTCCAACACCACAGTTCAAAAGCATCAATTCTTTGGTACTCAGCCTTCTTCACAGTCCAACTCTCACATCCATACATGACCACTGGGAAAACCATAGCCTTGACTAGACAGACCTTAGTTGGCAAAGTAATGTCTCTGCTTTGAATATGCTGTCTAGGTTGGTCATAACTTTTCTTCCAAGGAGTAAGCGTCTTTTAATTTCATGGCTGCAGTCACCATTAGATACTCCAAATAATTTCCCTAGGTAGCCATTCTAGTAGTAAAGGAGAGTTCCAGTTGCTCCATATTTTTGCTAACATTTGGTAGTTTCTTTTGTATTTTGGGCTTCCCTTGTGGCTCAGCTGGTAAAGAATCTGCCTGCAATGTGGGAAACCTGGGTTCTTTCCCTGGGTTGGGAAGATCCCCTGGAGAAGGGAAAGGCTACCCACTCCAGTGTGTTGGCCTGGAGAATTCCATGGACTGTATAGTCCATGGAGTGGCAAAGAGTCAGACACGGGTAAGCGACTTTCACTTTCACTTTTCTTTTGTATTTTAGCTGTTTGGAAGGATGCATTATTGTATGTCTTGGTGGTTTTAATTTGTATGTCCCATAGTGGTTTATGATGCTGGGATCCTTTTATATATATGTTGCCATTCAGATACCATCTGCTGTAACTGTCTTCTGCCCATTTTTCTACTGAGTAGGCTGTCTGTCTCTCTTGTTGATTTATAGGGGTTCTTTATATGTTCTGGATATTAGCCCTTCGTTCATGTATGAATAGTTTCCTACTCTGTAGGTTACCTTTTCACTCTTTAGTGGCGCTTTTTGATAAAGTAGTTACTTTATTTTGTAAGTTCATCATATTTTTCTTTTGTGTGGTGCTTTTCATGTTCTATACTCTGCTCTTTACTCAAAGGTCATGATGATATTCTCTGGTGCTTTCTAAACGGTTTACTGCTGTAAATCTCACTCACATTCAGATCTGCAGTTGACTTTCGTGCACATTTTTTTCCTCCACGTGGTCATCAAGCTGAAGATTCTACACGCTTTAAAAGAGAGATGTCCATCTGGTTTACCTTGATGGTGAACACATAGGTACTTGCTATACTGTTTTCTGTATGACTGAAATATTTTATAGTTGAAAATAAAATGAAAAGTATTTACGTACCGATGTTTTCTTGGGTGCCTTCTTTGATCTACTGTTCTTTTCATGTTACGTATTCTTCCTGGGTGAGTTGTTTATCCATTTAGTTAAATTTCATTGAGACCAGTGTACCACGAGGTTGCCCTGCTATGGCGAAGCATAACATGGCTGTTGCCTTAAGGAACCATGGCCTGGTATACATGGGGACAAATCAATACAGTGAAGTTCCTTGGAATACCTATTCCAAAGAATAGCCCGGAGCTCATGTTATCTTTAACAGGAGCATTCTGTCCTTCCTGTTGTCTCTTCCTATTTCCCTTTTAAAATCAACTTCTTTGAGGTCCAATTTACATACAGTAACAATTCGTTTCAATCAATTTTAATAAATGTATATACCAGGGTAACTACTGCCACAGTCAAAATCTAGGTCATCTTCCAAAATGCTCTCCTGCCCCTTTGCAGTCCTTCACCCGCCAGCCCTCAGGCCCAGGCTGGGCTTGCTTTCTGTCACAATAGGTTTGTTCTGTCTCTTTTAAAATTCCATACAAACGGAATCATATAGCACATATGCTTTTCGTGTCTGACTTCTTCATTGCATCAGGGTGTTGCTGAGATCCACTAGATGTGTGTCTCGTGCATATTTTGCCCGGGGCTCTCGTTTGCATTTTCTTGTCCTCAGCAATGTGTTTTCAAGCTCCCTGCCCCCCTCTCAACGGCTCTGGGAGCCTTGTAGTCATCAGCACTTGCAGCTGTATCTAGAGGCTGAGTGACTGGTCCAGCCTCTTGGACTAGATGAAACTCTGTGTCTGGTTTGAGGACAGAACGCGTGATTCTCTTATTGTTACCCAGCCCTTCATAAAAACATGGAAGCTTCCTCCTTTGATAAAGTTCCTTTTGTTATAAAAATTAGTCCATCAAAATCAAAGCAAGCTGGAGCTTTACAAAAATACAAGTTTCTGGGCCACATTCCCTAAGATTCTGACTCCGAAAGTCAGGACTAGAGTTTGAGGATCCGGATTTTAAAAAGCTGTCCATTCCTTTCAGCTTTCCCAGTTGCATGGCAACAATGGAGACAGAGAAGTAGAGAGCAGACTTATGGACACGGTGATGGGGGGAGGGAGGAGAGGGAGGGATGTTTGGACAGGGTAACATGGAAACATACGTCACTATACCTAAAATAGATAGCCAACAGGAATTTGCTGTATGACTCAGGGAACTCAAACTGGGGCTCTGTGACAACCTAGAAGGGTGGGGTGGGGAGGGAGGCTCAAGAAGGAGGGTACATAGGTGCACCTCTGGCTGATTCGTGGTGATGTTTGGCAGAAACCAACACAGTACTGTAAAGCGATTATCCTCCAATTAAAAATAAATTAAAAAAAAGAAAAAAAGCTATCTAGTGGTCTGAGTGAACTCCGGGAGATGGTGATGAACAGGGAGGCTTGGCGTGCTGTGATTCATGGGGTCGCAAAGAGTCGGACATGACTGAGCGACTGAACTGAGCTGAACTGAGTGGTCTGATGTGCACTCAGCACTGAGGGCCACTGTCTACAGATTGAAGTCCCAAATTTGCAGCACAGAACAGAGATCATTGCCATCAGTTTCAGCCTACACATCCAGCTCTCTGTTATCACCTGTCCCTCTCCTCCATGTCTCCTGTTCTACAGGCATGTGGGCTCTCTCATCAACTCTCTCCCCTCACCAACATTTGAAATGTTTTCCTCTCTGTGTGGGGTATATTTCTCCTATTGTCCACCCACTGGGCCCACTCCTACTCATCCCTCAACACCCCACTGAAAATGACCTTCTCCCTGATCCCTTCCATAGCCTTTATTCATTGTCTACTCATAGCACTTTTTTGATCTTCTGTCAAAAATGCTGACCCTCAAAGTACTATAAGGAGTTGTTTACATGACTGATCCCTTCCTTCAATACAACTGGAAGCTTTTCCAGATCTTGGACCCTGTCTTGCATATCATTGTGTTCCTATTGGGTAGCCTGGGACCAGCTATATGTAGGCATTTAACAGTGATTGCTGAGAGAATGAATTGACGTTTGGAGAGATGACTGAATGGATAGTGGTCCATGTTGGGTTCTTTGGAGAGAATGAAGTCTTAAGGAAACAGAGTTTGGACACTCTTTCTGGGTCCTCTGAACACTGTGCCTGACCTTCACTTCCTGTTCTAATCTTCACGCCTTTTAGCAGAAAGCAGAATCAGTGGGTAGGTTGGGACAAAATCTACCTCCTGACTGCATTGGTCTTCAAATTCAGTTCATGCTTAATGCTTTTGTCATTTCCATTTGGGGTCACAAGTTGTATGAAAGTGCTTTGTCTGTGAGTCACAGGAGGGTGTGTATCTCTAGGCGGTGTTTTTTGCCCATCTGTCTGTCAAGTCAGATAAGTGAAAGGGTTTTAAAAAGTTGAAGACACTCCACAAATGTCAGAAACTGTTAAATGTTGGCACGTATGCCTGTGAGGCTGTGGCTTGGCTTTTACAGGGAACCAAGAACTTCCTGAGTTGTGCAAAGCTGGCTGGGTGCTGGGGGACAGGGGACTCCCCCAGGTGTGAGGCCTGCCCTCCAAGGGCTTTCACACTGGTTTAGGGAAGATGCTCTCATGTGACTCATGGATGTGGTAGGGGCAACATGCGTCCCAGGCGCTTTAGGACAGAAGAGGCCGAGGGGCCAGGCTGGTCACATGAGGCTTTGTGATGGGGCTGGGCTGCTCCTAAATGATGCACCAGTCTGGGGTATAAAGGGAAGGGGGAGGGCTTTAAGTCTGAGGACTCTTCATGATCCCTAGCACAGAGGGAGAGTGGGTGAGAGGAGGTCAGCGTAGTGCCTGGCCAGAAAGGTGCTCAGGAAGTGGTGGCTGGACGTGGGTGAGGGCGGCGGGCTCACACCAGGGCCTCATGCAGAGGCTGAGGGGGGCAACTGCCAGCAGCTGTGAACTGCTTCGTGTCTCAGTGGTCCATGGCTCCAGGGTGGGGTCCACCAGTCTGCAAAATCCGGCCCATGGGCCTGACCAGGAAGGAGGGGGATAGCTCAGCACAAACTGTCACCTCTGTGGGGGAAATAATGCAAAGCGCCCTCCTGGGGACCATCCCTGGACAAGTGTGTGGTGGTCTTTGAGACTCTTCTCCCCATTCCATGCCCTGGTTTTACCTGCCATTTCCAGAATGTGATCAAATCCCATCAACTGTTCAGAGTCAGGGCTTGCTCCATGCACTGAGATCCGGGCAGGAACAGATGCAGAATGCCCTGTGGGGCCACAGGCATGGCCTCCAGATTGGGACAGAGCTGAGTCGGAGGCCTGGCTTTGCACTTGTGGTCTTGGACAAATTACTTAATTTCCAGGCCCCAGTTTTCCTCATCTGTAAAATGGAGCTACACATCTTCCCTATAGGATTGCAATGAGGGTCAAGTGGGGAGAGGTCTGTAGAGTGTTAATTATGGAGCCTGCCACCCAGCCAGCACCTTCACGACTTGCTTTTCTGCTGTTAGAACCCCCTGAGTCAGCACAGGACTCCTGCTCTTCAGTTTATAAAGCCCTTTACTGTACTTAACTCACCTCCCACCCTCTCTGCTCAATCGGGAGAGCAGGGGTATATCAGCTCTACTTCATGACTGGCTAACTGGCGGCCCACAGGGATCTGGAGCCTAGGGCTTGGGCCTCCAGCTTCTGGCCGGGGGACCTCCCATGGCATTGCTCTGACAGACTCCTGGGTGGGAGAGTCTGGGCCCTGTGAGGAAGCCATCTTGTCCCTCCCGGCCCTCTCCTTCAGGACTGAGCTAAGTTCAAGGTTGCAGCTGCCGGGCCTTAGACTTTTATCCCTGAGCTCCAGACGCCACGGGGCTGGAGACTCGGCTCAGAGCTCAGTGTCGAGGAGCGGTTCCTTGTGGAGCAGCGTGCCCTCTGACTGCAGACCTTAGTGCCCAGGGCACACCCACCCCGCCTTTCTTGCCAGGCCTCCCGGCCCAGGGTCCCCCATCTTGGTGCAGCCCCATCTCCTTCTCCCTCTTTGGCTCTTTCCCACCTGCTCTGCTTGGCCCAGCTGCTGTGCCCTGTGTTGCCAAGCCTATCCTCAGCCCTGAGCACCCACATCTGAATGCGCTGTCCCCGGAGAAACCCGGGCTGCCTGTGGGCGGGAGCAATCCCTCCTCCTTCCCCCTAGCTCTCCCAGTGAGGGCCCAGCTTCCCCAGAGCAGAGGCAGCCTGGGTCAGGGCGCCATCCTGGGAGGCGCAGCCAGGACCACGGAGAGGAGAGGAGGTGGCGTAGGGCCCCGTGTCTCCCCTGGAACCCCTGTGCCCTCACCTCCTAGAAAGCCCCACCTACTGCTTTCAGCGGTGGCACCTCCCGGCCAGTAGCACACCATTTCTCTCCCTAAGAGGTGTCAGAGGAGGGCGGCTGGGCTTTTATAGTCTGTGGGTGTGGGGGATTAGAGTGGGATTTGTTAGGAATAAGAGATTTGGGCTGGGCCCTCATTAGAGTCCCAGACTTTCACCTCAAGCTCTTTGGACTCTGTTCTCCACGTTTGAAATGCAAACTGACTTCTCAGCATATCCAAACTGGGCCCTGGCATTGGCAGCTGCCAAAGGGTGGAAAGCAGCTAATTGTTCTGAAGAATTTCTCTGTGATAGCACTGAAAACCACGGCAGGTGGGACCGGAAGAAGGTGAGGGACATTTCCTCATTCATTCTCAGGGTCTCTTTGGATGCGGGCATCAGCCACACTTGAATCCAAAACACTATTTGGATTTTGGAGTCAGGATCAACCTCATGGGTCGGCAATGAGAGTGGCTTTATGTGCTGGGTTGTAAAGTCCCCGTCTTCCAACCCAGTCACCAGGCCACCGTCCCCGCTCTCACCAGGTGGACTCTCCTTCATGGATGTCAGTGGGCTGAGATGGTGCTGGCCACGACACCGGGGCACTGCCCGCTGCTGCCCCTTCCTCCTGTCCCCTGGGCTTCAGTAGGTCTGCATGAATCCCTTGCTCAGGTGTGCCACCCTCCTTGTTTGGAAGAGGAGGCTGAGCAGCAGAGAGAAGATGCGGGTGGTAGCTGAGTCAGGGTAGGACCTGGGCTGCCTAACTCTCAGCTTGTGCCTTTGTTTGGACCCAGTTGCTGTATCTTGGTTTCTCAGATTAGTGAGATGCTTTGGGCAAGAGTCAGGGCCATGAGGGAACGAGGCAGGGAATGAGGCAGGCAACGAGGTTTAGAAGACAAAGCGGGGAATGCCTGTTTGTGACATCAAGGGCTTCATGCGAAAGAGCGCTGGGCAGGGAACTGTGTTGAAAGCGTGTGTCTGAGTGTATGTGAGAGGTTTTGTGAGTAAGTACACATGTATGTGTGGTTACTGTGAATGCACAGTACATGTTGTGTTTTGCACCTGTGTGTGTGTATGCGTGCGTGTATGTAGAAAGTCTGGCAGTCTGAGGACACTGAATTCTGTGATCCAAGCAGACCTCGATCATACGGAACCTCCACTTGCCACCCTGTCTGAGGCCACTTGACTTGAGGGTCTTTGTGTGCTTGAAGAAACAGGAGCAGAGTTCCTGGAACTAAGGTTTCATGGGTCACTGGTTTAAACTGGCTCGATTCCCAGTGAGCTTGTAGGGGAGCAATTACCCTGCACTCTTGGTTGAGAGCACATGTGCTGAGCAGCCAGAAGGTGAGGGGTAAACAAAGGGGCTGGGTGAGATAAATGAGGGGGGATTCCTGGAGGAGCAGGTATCTGGGGACAAAGGAGGCCAAATTAGAAGAGGAAAGAGAAGTCTCCTTTCTCTTTCTCTTTAAGTAAACACATTTTCCGGAGCACCTGGAGGTTCGCTTTCAGCCTTGGCATAATTAAGACTGGTCTTTGCTGCTGAAGGGCGATGGGAGGTAAATGTAACAGTGATTAAACATTCAGACCACACAGGATAAGCGATGTGACAGTTCGCTTTTCTCATAACCATCCTCTCAACAACCTCACAAATAGCAATCATTCTTTTTTTTTTTTTAGAAACTTGATGGTGACAAGAAAAGGGAAATTAGCGGCTTAAATGATTTTTCTGTAGAACTCATGGATTTTAGTCAACAATGTGCCCTGGAAAAAGAGTCAGAGATAAGAGGCAAGAATCCAACAGGATAGTGGGAAGTACTGATGTGTCCCAAGAACTCGGAACACTGAGCCAAAAGATAGCTGAAACTTTTGTTTCTAATATGGAATAAAGAGTAATGCAAAGAATATTGGGGAAAAAATCTACGAGATCATGATGTGATTGGAAGTAATCAGCTCTGTCGTATACATTGTGATGATAAATACAAATATATTTTAGAAAACTGATGATGGAAAGAGCCTTCACTTGCCTTTGGTCTGAGTCAAGTTAAGTGGACCCGGCCCAGCTGCAGGTGGATGTAGTTCATAGCCATCCCAGGGAGCCACTCAAGCTTCCTAGGTGGTGTAGATGGTGTATCTTAGGGGAGCTGAGAGGAGAAATGAGGAATCCTGGATTCATTTCTCTAGTGTGAGCTTGGAATAGGAAAGGTTGGTGGTCTCTCTGACCTGGACCAGGTAGGCCGCACACTCTTCCTTCCTGGGTTAGTCTTCCTCCAGCCTTCTTTTCCCCGCAGGCCCCCCTCCCTGTCTGTCGCCTTCCTCAAAGTCTTCGGCTATGGCCTGTGTAGGCGTGTGATCTTAGGGGCCTCAGTCGTGTCCAACTCTGCGACCCTATGGAGCATAGCCTACCAGGCCCCTTTGTCCACGGGATTCTCCAGGTAGCGCAGTGCGCTGTTACGCCTCCTCTCGGGGATCTTCCAGACCCAGGGATGAGCCCCTGTCTCCCGCGTTTCCGGCACCGCAGGCAGATCCTTTTCCGCCGAGCCACTGGGGAGGCCCTGGCTGTGGTCTGTGCTTCCCTTCGGTCCACTGTACGTCCCTCCGTTTCTTGGCCTGAGCCCCCTGCACCCTACTTTCCCATCTCCCCAACCAGCTCTCCATCCAAGGCCCACACGGTCAAGAACACATCCTGCTGTGAGATTCAGATGTGTACCTTTTGCTGCCTGGGTGGCAAGAGCCCCAGAGGGATGCTATACCTTCTCTCACTCTTGCATTTTCCATCTCCTCCTCCTCCTCCTCCTTCCCAGGCCTCCCCCTTCTCCTCCCTTCTGCCCCTAGGTCCTCACTGAGGCTCTGCACCCATCCTGTAATCTCCTGAGGCTTGATGGGCTGGCAGAGTGGCTGTGGGGACACGGGAGGTATGGAAACGCTGGCCTGTCACTCCCGGGATGGGAGGGTAAGTCTCTCAGGGATTAGGGCTGTGTCCAGCTTTGCAGGATGGCCCCTCTCCCAATTTAAGCTTACTTCAGATGAGTAACCCTGGGGAGACAAAGCAATTTGGAAATTTGGGGTGATTACCAAGGTGTGTTTCGAGTTTTGGACTTGACCTCTTTCTGCCAGGCAAACCAAAGCTGATAATACCTCAGTTAGTTGGTTGGCACCGACAGCCAGCCAAGCTCCCAGCCCTATATAAGCGCCGCCTCTGGCCCGAGCTTCAGAAGGTCTCCGAGTTTCCGCCAACCTTCTGGTCCACTCTCGTTTTGGAATACCTTGCTGCCCACCATGAGTCGTCAGGCCAGCTACAGCCAGCAGTCCTGCGGGTCTTCCAGGGGGAGCCGCCGGCAGGGCTTCAGCGGGCGCTCCGCCGTGGTGTCGGGCCAGAGCCGGGCCACCTCCTCCAAGTCCTCCTTGGCCTCCCGCTCAGGCGGGGGTGGTGGTGGGTCTGCCGCCTGTGCCATGATGGGAGGAGGCTTCGGCAGCAGGAGTCTCTACAACCTGGGGGGGAACAAGAAGATCTCCATCAGCGTGGCTGGAGGCAGCATCCGGGCTGGAGGGTTTGGGAGCACCAGTGGGGGATATTTAGGAGGCAGTGGTTTTGGAAGTGGTGGAAGAGGGATGGGCGTGGGCTTTGGTGGAAGAGCTGGGGGCTTTGGAGGGGGAGCTGGGGGCTTTGGAGGGGCAGCTGGGGGCTTTGGAGGGGCTGGTGGCTTTGGAGGACCTGGTGGTTTTGGAGGACCCCGTGGCTTTGGCCCAGGTGGCTTCCCTGGGGGAATCCAGGAAGTGACTGTCAACCAGAGCCTCCTGCAGCCCCTCAGTGTGGAGATTGACCCCCAGATTGGGCAAGTCAAGGCTCAGGAGCGGGAGCAGATCAAGACCCTCAACAACAAGTTTGCCTCTTTCATTGACAAGGTGAGGAAGCCCTGATGTGGCCCCCATTCCTACGCTGGGGACTTTGAGTTTGATATTTATATACAGTGTTTAGGATCAATCAGAGTGGTCCAGGCTGGAGGGGAAGGGTTAGGCAGCATTCTTGGCTCTTATGAGGATGTTAAGGGCTAATGAACCTGCCCACGTGGTCATGTGATTGGGAAAGATGATGGTCCCCTATTTGGATCCCCACATCCCCAAGTCCTGTTTGTTTGTCTCTTTGCTCAAGGCTCCTACCTGTTGCCTTATCCAGCCTGGGCAGGTAGTGCTGGCAGGGCAGGGTGGGGGTCATGACCTCTGACAGGAAAGGGTCTGACCTAGAACTGGGGGCTATTCAAACATGAACTGCCCTCTGGGGCTTTCCAGGAGGCCTCTTCTCTCTATGGCAATGTGCCAGGCAAAGGAGGCAGGCACCCTAGAGAAGGAATTTAAGAAACTCAAGGGGGAACTGGAGTCCCAAGGGGCTTCTGAGACCCTAGAAACTCAGTCTGCACCCCAGTCAACCTCATCGGGAAAATGAGGGTGCTCAGGGACCTGCAGAGCAGGGTAGCTCATGCTGGCTGGCTGTCTCCTGTCACAGTGATGACAGTAGCATTCCAGCTGTGTCAGTTCCTAGCCATTCACATCCTTTGAAGTGAATATCAGTGGGGCGTCAATGGTCTTATATGTAAACAATGCTATTGAGGTTTAAGCACCTTCTTGCAGTATGCTCTGTGTTGTTGAAATTGGACTAGAATCATGAAGTCCCCAGGAATAGTGAAGGGTCAAGTCTCTCGCTTCCAGGCAGGGTTACTTCCAGTTTCCCTTCCCATTTCTCCTGCTTCTGTAAGGAAGCCGTCTTGCATCTTCAATGGCCTGACTGCTGTGATAGTCTGACCATACCCTCTCCAGCCACAGCGGGAGCTTTCTAGGCCTTTGTGCGGGGAGATGGGGAGATGCAGACACCCAGTTCTGCCCAAGGCAAGGCCCCTCTGCTCCAAGCGCTGCCTGAGTTTGCTTCTCTCAAATGCACTCCAGGTACGGTTCCTGGAGCAACAGAACAAGGTCCTGGAGACCAAGTGGAGCCTGCTCCAGCAGCAGGGCACACATCCCATCACAGGCACCAACAACCTCGAGCCCCTTTTTGAGAACTACATCAACTCCCTGCGGAGCCACCTGGACAGCATTCTGGGGGAGAGAGGCCGCCTGGACTCAGAGCTGAGGAACATGCAGGACCTAGTGGAAGATTTTAAGAAGAAGTGAGTGACAGGCGCATGTGGAAAGATGCTGTGGGCGGCCCTGTCCCAGAATCCCAGCTTTCACTGCTTTCCCCTTGCCCACGGAGAGGGCTGTCACTTAGCCCACTTTCCTGTATCTTCATAGAAGACAGTTTGGTTTATTGGGCCCCTCCTCACCTTCTTTCCTAAAGAAGAGTCCTTTACTAAGAAAATTAAAAGGCTAGAGCTGAAGAAGCACTTTATCATGAGCCAGGCTGGGGAAGATCCTGGTTGTAGGATATGAAGGATGCTGGAACAACTCACGGGGTGGTGACCAAGCATCCGGTCTACTGGGGATGGAGGGGTTTGCCAGGACTTGGAACTTTCCATGTTAAAACCAGACAGTCTGCCTGAATGAATGGGAATAGTTGGTCCTTCTAACTAACAGGGGGACAGTGAGAGGGTGTGTTTATTTAAGAAGAGCGGGAGGGGGACAGAGGACAGAACAGAGGTACTTTCAGACTGTCAGAGAACAGTGACGTTTATGACTACCTCATACTGCAAACAGTGATTTCTTTTTAATTCTTACAGATATGAGGATGAGATCAACAAGCGCACGGCTGCTGAGAATGAATTTGTGACCTTGAAAAAGGTAAGGGCTGTAGTGTGAGATTTCTAGGGCTTGTAGGCACTGGTTTCCAACTGGGCTGGGTGGAATCCTTACTCCACTGCCACAGAGCTGCCAAGTTTAGGCAGTTGGAACCAAAAATAAAAGCCAAGTGCATCTTAGTCTGGAGAGATGCCTCAAGGAGTCCATTCACTCACTCACTCACTCACTTTTTAGCTTTTGAGTCGGACTGAAGTTCCGCCAGCCCCTTGATGTGAATCCTTCACTTGGAGACCAGCCTTGGACAAGTATTGGTCTTGCTGTGGCTGCAGCTTGCTGTGCATTCCTTGGAGGAATAAGGCCTTTATGTGTTTATCTGTCTTTCTCAGGACGTGGACGCTGCCTACATGAACAAGGTGGAGCTTCAGGCCAAGGTGGATGCCTTAACAGATGAGATCAATTTCTTGACGACCCTCTATGATATGGTGAGGATGTTTCCTACTAAGAGGGGGCAAGACAGAGGGTGAGATATTTTCAGGTTTGATAGGTAAGGCCCGGGAAGACTGAGCCTTGAGATAAAGCCTCTTGTTGAGGCTTCCCAGGAGGAACTGCAAGCATGGGGCCTCTGAGAGGCTGGTAGGCAGGGCGGAGCCAATCCACCTTCCGAGCTGACTCAGCAGATGGGTCCGTTGATTAGGAGTCTCTTGGGGCTTCTGTGTGCTGGCTGCAGAGGCCCCAACAGTGAACAGGCCCCTCTGCATTGGCAGGAGCTTTCCCAGATGCAGAGCCATGTCAGTGACACATCCGTGGTCCTGTCCATGGACAACAACCGCAGCCTGGACCTGGACAGTATCATCGCCGAGGTCAAGGCCCAGTACGAGGAGATCGCCCAGAGGAGCAAGGCCGAGGCCGAGGCCCTGTATCAGACCAAGGTGAGATCCAGGCACCTCTCAGAGGATTCACTGCAGGTCCCAGGGAGGCTGTGGTCCATGGGATGGCTGGGTGGTGGCCATTGGGTGGCCC
Source organism: Oreotragus oreotragus (assembly GCA_006410675.1). Lineage (NCBI taxonomy): Eukaryota > Metazoa > Chordata > Mammalia > Artiodactyla > Bovidae > Oreotragus > Oreotragus oreotragus. Next base: position 37,249 of record SJYX01013121.1, read on the forward strand.
CTCTCAATTGTCCTCTTTGGAGACATCCTGTCAAGGTTGTTCAGTTGCAGAAAGTGCTGCCCCCTAGGGGGAAGTGGTTCCACTGTCCCCTGCCAGGCCACATGGGAGCCACTCCAGCTTGCTCAGGGATTGTGGGAGAACAACAAACCAGGTGTTCTCTTCCCTGCTGCCTCAGAGATGTCCCTGTAGAAACATGATTCAGTGTCATTTAAACACAGTGCTTACTAAGTGCCTCGAGTTTGGCTGGGTGACATTAGGGATGGAGAAACACGCCAGGCAATGCTGCAGCAACACCTGACTGTCCCTTCTATTCTCCAGTTGGGTGAACTGCAGACCACGGCTGGCAGGCATGGGGATGACCTGAAGAGCACCAAGAGTGAGATCTCGGAGCTCAACCGGATGATCCAGAGGCTGCGGGCTGAGATCGAGAATGTCAAGAAGCAGGTGAGATGGCCACGGATGCTGGTGTCTAGGCTGATGGGTGAGAGGTGGGGGCTAGGATCTCAGAACTCCTAGTCTGGGGGAGGGGACTTCTCTGGCAGCACTGGCCTTCAAGGACTCCAAAGACAAAGCCAGTGTGGATCGGTGGTAAGCCACAGCCATCCATCTGTCTTCTGTGCATGAAGACAGACAGAGGTGCTAAGGAAGGGGTGGGCTTGACTGACTTGCTCTGGGATAATCTAGCCTAAGACTCAGAGAACCCTCCTGAATCCACGGTAGTGGATTCAGCGGCAGCAGCAGATTCGGCTCATCATTCCTCCTCCCTCCCCCTGCTCCAGATTGCTAAACTGCAATCAGCCATTGCTGAAGCTGAGCAGCGTGGGGAGCTGGCCCTCAAGGATGCTAACGCCAAGCTCCAAGAGCTACAGGCTGCCCTTCAGCAAGCCAAGGATGACCTGGCTCGGCTGCTGCGTGACTACCAGGAGCTGATGAATGTCAAGCTGGCCCTGGATGTGGAGATCGCCACCTACCGCAAGCTACTGGAGGGCGAGGAGTGCAGGTGGGCCTCTTACTGCCATCTCCCTGCTTCTCCTGCCCCAAGTCACATGCTGAGGGTCAGATAAGAGACCAAGGGAGTGGGGAGGAGGTCTGTTATAGAGAGAGGCCCCCACATTGCACAGGGCTTATAGGCAACCACTTGCCTTTGCCAGTTCACGCCCTCCATAGATGGCCAAGTGCATAGGTAACCAGTGCGCATAGGGGTTCTGTGCTGGCCCATGAAGAGTGGAGAAAGTACTGATGTGCCAGGCTGCTGAATTCTGTTCTGGTTGCTATCACTTTCATTCATGGACTTGTTGGAAATTTGCTTTGCGACTGAGCTAGCCTTCTCTTGGTTTCTCATACAGGATGTCTGGAGAGTGCCCCAGTGCTGTTAGCATCTGTAAGTAGCCAAAGAAACCACGACAGTGAGAACTGGTTCTGAAATATCTGTACTAATTCAAGGCGATAGTCCCTAATTTAAACAATATTTCCATGGCGCTTGGACACGTTTTCTGGGGGAGGGGGGCAGAAGGGGCAGCAGATATGCTTTGGTAATGGTTCTGGGCTCAGAGCACTATTAATAGTACTATATGGAGTGTGGGGGATATCTAATAGGGTGCTTGTTAGTGGGAGGAGAAATTCTGGATAATTTCCATGGGGGGTTCTTCAAGAGTTGACAGATTGTAGAAGGAACCACTGAAAAATTCAAACTGACGTAACACTGAGGGGGTGAACATCTCACCACATCAGAACGCAAAACAGTGATCATCAGGTTCAAAGCTGCCTTGATCGCCTCTCAATCATCCTGGGCCCAGGGGATCGTTATGATATAGAGAGGTGGTGGCTGGGAGCTGATCGCTGTTTCTGTGGTCTCCCCTGCAGCCGTGGTCAGCAGCAGCGGCACCACCTCCGCCTCCACGGGTGGTTTCGGAGGCGGATACGGCGGTGGCCTCGGCGTGGGAGGCGGCGCCCGCAGCGGCTTTGGCGGCGGCAGCGGCAGCGGCTTCGGCGGCGGCAGCGGCTTCGGCAGCGGCAGCGGCTTCGGCGGCGGCAGCGGCTTCGGCGGCAGCAGCGGATTCGGCTCTGGCTCCGGGGGTCGCTCTGCGGTCAGCGGTGGAGGCTTCAGCTCAAGCAGCAGCAGCCGGGGCGGCAGCGTCAGGTTCTCCCAGTCCTCCCAGCGCACCTCCAGATAAAATACCGCGCAGGGCACCGCAGCCGCCCCAGCGCCGCCCGTCGTTCCCATCCGCTCCTCAGTTCTCACCTCTGCAGCCTCCTCAGCGCCCTCCCACCCCCCTGCCTCACCTCTCTCCAGTCCCTGCCAGCAGCCGCTTTTGGGGGCTAAAAGACCGGGGCCTCTTGTCCTTCAAGCATCCAGATCCCCGAGCAAGAGCAGCCAGGAGAATTTCAGACTCTCTCTCTGGCTCCCGCCGGAGCCTGTGATTGTCTAGGTGTGGCCTCAGCCACCATCTTCGCGGCCCCTGGGACCTCCTCCCGGGGTGCAGTGGTCACCACAGTTCTGATGTATATAACACACAGGTCCCTCTGCCCATCCGTTCTGTCGCCAATAAAGTGCATTGTGTTTAAGTCTGGCCTCTGAGTCTCTCTGGACGCCTTTCTCCCCGCTGAACTGACTTCGTCCATCCTGTCCCATGTGGGCCGTCCCTTCTACAGGATGGTTGAGTACTACTCCTCTGAAACCCAGACAGTTACTCTCTGTTGTCCATCGTATGGATCTGAATGGGCGAAGATCTGGTTGTATTCTCTGAGCGCTGGGACAACTGAGCAACTGGGAAGGGTGGGAGTGGGGAGGGGAGAGGGAAGATTGGAAGGAATTCAGGCAGGAGGAGTGGCCTACTTAGAGTCCAAGAGCATCCGAGGGCCTGAGCTGGGAGGGAGCGCATAGGAGGATCCTGAATCTGGAACTCCTCCGCTTCCCCACACTTATCTCTGAGGCTGCAGCTGCTGCCCTCCAGGCAAGGCTGGCTGCCTGGGTACCCAGGGAAGACACAGATGATGGAGTGGGACGTTTAGCCAGGCCAGGCCAGGAAAAAAGTATTTTCATCTTAGGCCAAAGCTGAATTTATTTCAGAGAATGGAAATGACAGTTCAAGAAACAATGAAACTGGCTCAGTTCAGTTCAGTTCAGTCGCTCAGTCGTGTCCAACTCTCTGCGACCCCATGAATCGCAGCACGCCAGGCCTCCCTGTCCATCACCAACTCCCGGAGTTCACTCAGACTCACATCCATCGAGTCCGTGATGCCATCCAGCCATCTCATCCTCGGTCGTCCCCTTCTCCTCCTGCCCCCAATCCCTCCCAGCATCAGAGTCTTTTCCAATGAGTCAACTCTTCGCATGAGGTGGCCAAAGTACTGGAGTTTCAGCTTTAGCATCATTCCTTCCAAAGAAATCCCAGGGCTGATCTCCTTCAAAACTGGTTACTGGGGTGCAAAGAAATTTATATAGAAATTCCACATCCAGGCTTGGCAGAGCAATGCAGTCAGTGGCAATTCTCTGATCTCCCAGGAGGCTCTCTGAAGGAGGTGGTATTCGGTCGTTGCTGCTCCATTCTGGGGCAGGATGGAACTTTTTCTTGTTGGTATCCCTCTGTAGAAAAGGAGCGGGAAAGATAGGTGGGGAGATTCAACGCCTGCCCTGCCCAGACTTGACGCCAGGCCAGCTATGGACAAGTGCTTCATGCTGGATGAAGTTGTCATTAGTGGATGCTTTCCTTCCTTCCTTCAGCTCTTGAAGTGTTTACTTTCTGGCCCTAGGCTAAATGTTGAACTTACACTGGTAAGTTCACTTACTCATTTTTGTAAGGGCACCCCCAAACAACCACAAAGTAAACAAATAGCTTTAAGCTGTGATAAGAATATGAAGAGAAGAAACTTGGGGCTGCACTGGAGAAAGAGAGGACTTCTGAATGGAGTGGATGAGGCGGTAAAGGAGAGGGAAGATTCATCGTGATGCAGTTTCCCAGCTGGAGCAACTGGGTGGCTGGGGTGATGCCATGTATTGAGGTGGAGGGCTGTGTGTGGAGGTGGGATGGGTCTGAGGAGGGACTTCAGGAGCTCTGCTCTAGGTAAGTTTGAGTTGCTTATGGGACAGCTGAGTGGAGGTCTCCTGACAGCACTTGTGGATTTAGAGGGCAGCCTGTCAGGGCTGGAGACTCCCATTTGGACAGCACTGCATCAGGCCGGTTAGAATGGTTCCTAAGCCATGGGCACTGAGGAAGAGGGCCCAGGTGAGTTCCAAGAAAGCCTGGCGTTTGGAATCAGGAAGAGAAGGAGAGAGCCAGGCTATAGAGCCTGGTCCAGGTTTTCCAAAATGCCTCCATCTAAGAGGTCAAGGGGTTTCTAAATGGGCTCTAAGGGAAGCCCAGATTGGGCCCAGGCTTCCTGCGGGCACCGTCCACTGGTTTCAAGTCTCATATTCAGATGGGGGCTTCTTGCCTTTGCTGCTTCTCCCTGGACTCTAACTTATATCCACAGGGCCTTGTTCATCCTGGGCGGGTGGTTTACAGGAGACTATGGGGGAAATCCATGCAGCTTCTTCTTTTCTTAAAAAAAAAATTGTTTATTTATTTTTGGCTGTACTGGGTCCTAGTTTTGGCACTCAGACTTCTTTCTAGTTGTGGCATGCAGGCTTAGCTGCCCTGAGGGATGTGGGAATCTTAGTTCCCCTACCAGGAATGGAACCCACATCCCCTGCATTGAAAGGTGGATTCTCAACCATTAGACCACCAGGGAAGTCCCCCTGCAGCTTCCTCTTTAAACGAGAAATCCATTTATTTTACTTCTCTTTCGGCGGTGCTGGGTCTTTGTTGCTGTGTGCAGGCTTTCTCTAGTTGCGGAGAGCAGGGCTGCTCTCTCATTGCGGTGTGCGGGCTTCTCCCTGGGGTGGCTTCTCTTGTCGTGGAGCAAGAGCTGTAGAGCGTGTGGGCGTCAGTAGTTGCTGCACATGGGCCCAGTTGCCCCTTGGCATGTAGAATCTTCCTGGACCAGGGATCGAACTGGGGTCCCCTGCACTGCCCAGCAGGGAAGCCCCTCCCTCTGCCACCCCGTGGGGCTTCTTAAAGGAGACAATAACCTAGCGTTGCCTAGCTCAGAGGCGATGGCACCATGGAAAGGGCTATCTCCCTCTTGTGTCGTTCGCTGTCCCAGAGGAATGGCCAGACAGGTGAGCTTGGTGCCAGGACCTGAGGCAGAAGGAGTTAATCCCGTACTTGCCTGGATCTCAGCCCAGCCCTGACCATTTCTAATCCAGACTGACAGCACCTCTAGGGAACTTTGCCTGATTATTATCCCCTTTCTTTCGCCTCAGCATGCACATCATTTGTTTGTGAAGATCGATGTTGACTTTTCAAGTGCTCTTCAATCCCTGGCCTTGGGCCTGCTTGTACTTGACTTTCTATTCTTCGAGCATCCAGCCAGTTGGTGCTGTGTCGTTCATTCCATTTCCTGTCTTCTAAGGCATGGTTTCTTGCCTGCAGAGGAACCCACAGAGATTGAATGATGCTGACTTGTGTGCTGGACCCTGAACTGGGATTTGGGGTCATGGGTCAATGATCAAGTATTCATGTTTTTTTTTTTTTTTTTTCCCATTATTTAAAGGGACTTCTCTGCAGCTGAGATGGTAAAGAATCTGCCTGCGATGCAGGAGATCTGGGTTTGATCCCTGGATCTGGAAGATCCCCTGGAGAAGGAAATGGCAACCTACTCCAATATTCTTGCCTGAAAGAGCCTAGCAGGCTAGAGTCCATGGGGTTGCAACGAGCTGGACACGACTAAGTGACTGACATACACACATACACTCATGGATCAATCATCAAGTATTTATTTTTTCATTATTAAAAAAATTTTTTTAATTGAAGGATAATTGCTTTAAAGAATTGTGTTGGTTTCTGCCAAACATTAACATGAACCAGCCATAGGTATACATATGCTCCCTCTCTCTTGAACCTCCCTCCCACCTCCCTTGGCTCTGTCTCCTCTTCCTCGGGTGTGGAGTGGTACCACTTCCTGGGAGGACACAGAGGACCCTGGCTGCATCCTCCACCACAGTCCCATCCCCACCATTCCTCTCTGCCTAGTCCCCTCATGCCTCAGTTGGAAAGAATGCTCAAGATAGTACCTTCCTGTTCTCAGAGCTTATTGACTCACCCCTTGATGTTAAGGAGACCAAGCCATGTTTTTAGATTCCAGGTTATTCCTTCTATCTCCTCCTGGGCTGCGGGCTACGTGCCAGAGAAAGTATCAACAGTGACGGTGGCATAGCTGTAGAAGGCTCTGTGAAGAAAACCGGGGGGTTGCTTCCCATAAGAATCTGTCTGGGGATAATCCAGACTTGACTGGTGATGATCAAGTCTGAATATAAAATTCTGGGTACTTGGTAGGTCAATCTCTATATGACTCTCCCCTGTTTTGCCTTAGAGCTGGGTGGGGTTTGTTAGCCAATCATCAGAGATCTCATCTTTTGGGATGTGGGTTGCCCCTTCCCTCTGCCTTCTCAACACCTTAATTCAGGTACATTTTGCTACCAAGACCAGAAATGTGGACCCTTTGCAAGTCTCAGGATGACTGAGAAAGACTCACTTGAGTTCTGAAAACACTTTACATATTTCATCTACACCCCTGCTTTAGGCAGGAATTTAATCAAGAGCAATGAGAGGCGACCCCTCTGGCTGAATATCCAATGGGCCATCTAGTCCCACCAAGTTACTTACCAACTCCACCCCCAAATGCCCCCATCACCACTCCAAAATAGTCAGGACAGGAAAAAGCCCCCACTGGCTGACTGGAGGGACTTTCTTTCCTCTGGCACATAAACGCACACCTCACACTGTCTTGTACTTAGATAACCTTTGGCAGCCATTTGGCTCATTAAATAATCATAAATATTCTATGAATACATACATCTAATTATAACAGGCTGAATTATGAGACGTGCATGCACAGTAGAGCCTCTGGTTATGTAACCTGCAGCTGTCATTCAAGACTGTCAATCAGCAACTTCCTGGATTATGCACCTAACCTTGCCTTAAACACTCTGCACCCCAGCCCTCCAGTGCCTTTGTCTCCCTTGGCCCAGCCCGTCTCTCTCGAAGTATTTCTTTCCTTGTCTTCAATAAACTCTCTTCTAACGGGTAAGAACTCAGATTCTTCTTTGCGTCCTTACCAAAAAAAGGACGAGGCCCCTGGGAGGCAGGGGCTCCAGACTCTCCGTTGCTAACACTCCCAAGCCCTTCTGGCCTGTCAGCCCCACAGATGCACATCCCTGCTGTGGTTAAGACCAAGCTAGTCACCCCAGCCTTTCCAGCCCAGACCAAGTTGAAAAGCTAGCTGGTTCTCCTAGGAAACCACCATCAGATGTATAGTGGGAGAAATTCATACCTTGGAATCCATGGTGACATCACCAAATGGTGACAGCTTCATCAACCCTGAGAGAAGACAGGGGGCTTGAAAGAATGGTTCTGGATGCAATAACACAGTGATTCTCAGTGGTGGCAATTCCCACCCTCCCTTACCCCCCAGGACATATGACCATGTCTAGTGACATTTTTGGCTGTCATAACTGGAGAAGTGTGTGTGAGCTAAGTCGGTTCAGTTGTGTCCAACTCTGTGTGACTCCATCGACTGCAGCCTGCCAGGTTCCTCTGTCCGTGGGATTCTCCAGGCAAGAGTATTGGAGTGGGTTGCCATTTCCTCCTCCAGGGAATCTTTGTGGCCCAGGGATTGAATCTGCATCTCTTATGTCTAACCTGCATTGGCAGGTGGGGTTCTTAATCACTAGTGCCACCTGGGAAGCTAGTGGTAAAGAACCTGGAGGAGAGTTGCTTCTGGTATCTAGAGGGTAGAGGCCAGAGTGTTACTAAATATCCTACAATGCACAGGACAGGCCCCATGGCAAAGAATCATCCAACCTGNGTGGGGTTCTTAATCACTAGTGCCACCTGGGAAGCTAGTGGTAAAGAACCTGGAGGAGAGTTGCTTCTGATATCTAGAGGGTAGAGGCCAGAGTGTTACTAAATATCCTACAATGCACAGGACGGGCCCCATGGCAAAGAATCATCCAACCTGAGATCAACAGAGCTGCTACTGAGAAAACTGCGGCCATGCAGAAGGCCACTTCACTGCCCCCTCCCCCCCCCTTGGGAAAGGAGCCTTGGCTGGAGTCATAATGCCGGCGGCTGACTGAACATGGTCCATTCTGAATCTGAAGGAAGTATTTTTTTTTTTTTAATTTTTATTGGGGTAGAGTTGATTTACAATGTTGTGTTAGTTTCAGGTGCACAGCAAAGTCAATCTGTTATATATGAATGTACACATGTTTAGAACTCCGTTGGCTTTATATGGGAAATGCATTTTTACCCTGGGCAAGGACAGGGGAAACCAACCAGGCAGACAGCATAGCCTTGTGTAGGTACTTTCAAGACCTAAGCCGACGGCCTTGTGAGATGCTGGCTGTTCTGCAACAAGCCTGGCTGTGTCAGGCCTCTGTGCCTCTGGTAATCTGTTCCCCTTGCCAGGAACGCTCACCCCACCTTCAGTTTCTGGACCCACCCTTACTTCTCGCCACAGATCATACCAGCACTGCCTCCTGAAAGCTTTCCTGGATTGCACACAGGGCATTAAAGGTTTGGGTTCCTGTCGGACTCTGTTAATCTCTGTTTATCACTTGTCCTGTCCTATTAAACTGACTCATTTCAGTGTCTGTTCTCCTCTAGAATGGAATTTCCTTGGAGGGTGGGATGTGCTGCCTTCATCTCTGGGCCGCTCTTTGCCCAGCGCATCCTAGGTGCTGAGAATTTCAGTGAGCTAATGGGGCACTTACTCAGCCATTAAAAAGAATACATTTGAATCAGTTCTAATGAGGTGGATGAAACTGGAGCCGATTATACAGAATGAAGTAAGCCAGAAAGAAAAACACCAATACAGTATATTAACACATATATATGGAATTTAGAAAGATGGTAATGATAACCCTGTATGCGAGACAGCAAAAGAGACACAGATATGTAGAGCGGACTTTTGGACTCTGAGGGAGAGGGAGAGGGTGGGATGATTTTGGAGAATGGCATTGAAACATGTATACTATCATGTAAGAAACGAATTGCCAGTCTATGTTCAATACAGGATACAGGAAGCTTGGGGCTGGTGCACGGGGATGATCCAGAGAGATGATACGGGGTGGGAGGTGGGAGGGGAGTTCAGGATTGGGAACTCATGCATACCCGTGGCGGATTCATGTCAATGTATGGCAAAACCAATACAGCATTTATTGTAAAGTAAAAATAAAAATTAAAAAAAATAAATAAAAGGAGAGGGCTGGACTCTAAAATGCAACGGCTGTCCCGACATTCTTAACAAAAACAACGCAATTTAAACTACTCACTTTCATTTGGTGCTTACTGGTGCGAGTCATACACCGGACACCTTGTGCAGTCATCTCATGGAATCCTCATCACTGCCGGAGGGGGCAGGCAGTAAATATCCTCACTTTCCAGATGAGGGAAGCGGGGCTCAGAGTGGCAGGGTAACATGCCCATGTTAGTGATGGAAATGGCAGATCTGGGCCCTGAATCCAAACTCGACACCCATAACCCCTGTGCTGTGCTGCTGGGTGGGGCTGGCTGACTTCGTCTCAGTCTTCGGGAGGACCTCTCTTCCACCAGCTCCGACACGTGCTGCTAACAGCTTAATGGAGTCTTGAGGAGCCAGAAACCAAACCTGAAGTTCTGATGTTAGCAGAAGAGGTTCTCTCAGGTGTCTGCTGTGGGCGGGCCCACCTTCAGCTCTGGAGAGTTCCAGTCTCCAGTAGAGGAGTCAGAGAGACTGACTGGGGGAAATACCTTGATAATGATGGGTGTCACTCCTTGATGCCAAAGAGGAATTTGTAAGATTTAAAGCTGTTTTCATTAACACAAGTGGCTGCTTTGAGGCATATCTATCCATCATCTTCTATGATGGGTTCTTTAAATGTCAGAGTGGACTTTCCACTCTGGGATGGTGTCATTTGATTTGTTGAAGCCCACACAGATAAAAACGATCCATTGATTTATGACAGGCTTTGGAGTTGCATAGTCTGAGTAAAATCCCATCTCACTCAGCTGATTGTCTTGGGACAAGTTAATTAGTTTCATTAAGCTTATGCCCTTATTTGTAAAATATGAATGAAAATTTCAATCTTGCAGAGTTTTTAGGACAGCTAGAAATAATAATTATAAATAATCTAACTCCGTGGTTGGTATATGGCTGGCACTCAATGTTAGCCATTTTTATATACTTTCACAGACAGGTGAAAGGAGTAAGGATTTGAAAGAGGAAATGATTTTTACTAAATCATAGTCATTCCAACTCTGAGAAGTATGTGGTACTTCAATTAACATTTACTGACTGATGAACTGCTTTACTGATGAGCCCCTGTAGTGGGAAACTGGCTTGGCCAGGCATGGAAGAGTGACTTTTAGGTGACTCACAAAGCTTCTTTGCAATTTTATGCCAAAATGATCAGCCTTCAGTGCCACAAAGACCCTAAGCTAGGCTACCCCTTAGAACTCCTTCTTCCTCTTCAGCCTCCAAACTGACAACTCCCAGGAGGGCTCCGTATATGGACATTATCATTATCATCATCACAAAGGCTGCTGTATGGAGAAATGGCCTGTGTAAGGGCTTTCCATCACACTTTCTATGGTCCTCACTGCAACCTCACAAAGAGGCTGTGCTCACCCCATTTACAGAACAGAAAACTTGGGCCAGACTCCCTGGAGTCCATGTAAGCCAGGCTTGGATTTGAACACAGGTCTAACTTCAAGACCTCCATGTTTTTCACTCCTCCAAACTGCAAGGAAAGAGAGGGAGCAGTTGGCATTGTTTGAGTTTCAGAAAATCCAGCACAGGGAAAATCCAAGGGGATGAGGCCCCTTGCCCAGGGTGCTTCCCTAGAGGGGTCCATGGCTTTCAGAAAGACCCAGCAAAATCTGTGGCAATTTGTAAAATAATATCAATAATCTCCTCTACTGGAGACTGGAACTCTCCAGAGCTGAAGGTGGGCCCACCCACAGCAGACACCTGAGAGAACCTCTTCTGCTAACATCAGGACTTCAGGTTTGGTTTCTGGCTTCTCAAGATTCCATTAAGCTGTCAGCAGCACGTGTTGGAGCTGGTGAGAAATAGAGGCTGATGGGAGCATTGGTTCTCACAGACCGTCTCGCTTTCCCAGCGTCCCAAAGTGCTTCTCCCTGCTTCTTCATCCCGCAGGCCTTAGTCTGCCCACAGCCTTCTCTCTGTCACTGGGAGCAAGTGCTTTCTCTCCAGGGATGAGGCGAGTCTCCTTGACTTTAACTCACCATCCCTTGACTGTCCTCCGCATGCATTCTTTCTTTTTTAAAATTAAAAAAAATTAATTTATTTAATTGGAGGCTAATTATTTTACAGTATTGTGGTTTTTGCCATACATTGACATGAATCAGCCATGGGTGTACATGTGTTCCCCATCCTGAATCCCCCTCCCACCTCCCTCTCCCTCCCATCCCTCAGGGTCATCCCAGTGGACTGGCCCTGAGCACCCTGTCTCATGCATTGAACCTGGATTGGCCATCTATTTCACATATGGTAAGATACATGTTTCAATGCTATTCTCCCAAATCATCCCACCCTCACCTTCTCCCACAGAGCCCAAAAGTCTGTTCTTTACATCTGTGTCTCTTTTGCTGTCTCGCATATAGGGTCATAGTTACCATCTTTCTAAATTCCATGTATATGCATTATTATACTGTATTGGTGGAGAAGGCAATGGCAGCCCACTCCAGTGTTCTTGCCTGGAGAATCCCAGGGGCGGGGGAGCCTGGTGGGCTGACGTCTATGGGATTGCACAGAGTCAGACATGACTGAAGTGACTTAGCAGCAGCAGCAGCAGCATACTGTATTGGTATTTTTCTTTCTGACTTACTTCACTCTGTATAACAGGCTCCAGTTTCATCCACCTCATTAGAACTGATTCAAATGTATTCTTTTTAATGGCTGAGTAATACTCCATAGTGTATATGTACCACAGCTTTCTCATCCATTCATCTGCCGATGGACATCTAGGTTGCTTCCATGTCCTGGCTATTGTAAACAGTGCTGGGGTACACGTGTCTCTTTCAGTTCTAGTTTTCTCTGTGTGTATGTCCAGTAGTAAGATTGCTGGGTCATATGGCAGTTCTATTTCCAGTTTTTAAAGGAATCTCCGCACTGTTCTCCATAGTGGCTGTACTAGTTTGCATTCCCACCAACAGTGTAAGAGGGTTCCCTTTTCTCTGCACCCTCTCCAGCATTTATTGTTTGTAGACTTTTTGATAGCAGTCATTCTGACAGGCGTGAGATGGTACCTCACTGTGGTTTTGATCTGCATTTCTCTGATAATGAGTGATGTTGAGCATCTTTTCATGTGTTTGTTAGCCATCTGTATGTCTTTGGAGAAATGTCTGTTTAGTTCTTTGCATTCTTATTCATTTTGGATGCCTGGTTGTTTCAGTGTTTCTTTTGAGCATACTCTGGGAGATAGTGGAGGACAGAGGCGCCTGGGATGCTGCAGTCCATGGGGTTGCAAAGAGCTGGACACTACTGAGTGACTGAACAGCAAGAGTATATTCAACAGCAAGTTAATCGGGGTTAACATGAAAGATTTTGTTGCTAGGTTTGTTTGGGGAGCTCCAACTTAGTAAAAGTAAATGATTCTTTGTATAAGGAAGAGGCTTTTAATAGGCAAATAAGCTTTAATAAAAACCCAAGAGAAAGCCAAACAATTTTCATTTCCCAAATTTATTTAACCACAAAACGTTTTGATCAAGGCTAACTTGGGGATAGATTTCTGCCCTAGATAAGCCCTGGGAGAGAATCTAGTAGTAGATAAGGATTTAGGGGTGAGTCAAAGGGTATTTTAATCCAGTCTGGAGAGGGAACCAGAATTAGAAAAAATTGTGATTGCTAATAAGATTTAGTAACAAAAGGATTTAGCTGTACTTAGGCATTCACTTTTTTTAATCAAGCTTAAGTGGTTAACGGGAGCTAGTTCTATAGAGTAATATATTTTTACTGTTAAGTAAAAATTTACATTTTTACATTTACATTTGTTAATGTAAAAATATTTATATTTGTTAAGTAAAGTTATTTCAGTAGCACCAAGTTTTTCTTTTAACGTGGTAAAAAGGAGAAAATAATAATTCTTAGTCCGGGGCAGCAGATCCAGAATGACTGCTTTTTTTTTGAAGAACAAATTAATGATTATCTTGAAAATTGGATCTGAGAATCCATATGCAGAAAAGGGCATGTAAGAATCACCCCTTCATCCTTATCTCCTAGATGGAGAAGGATGTCTGCTCACTTTGACCTAGAGGTAATGACTACTGTCTCATGACTGATTCTTCCTCTTACAATTACATTTTAGGAAACTCAAGCATTCTCACTGCAGTTGAGTACCAGAGAACAATTTGGTTAGAGGGAACAACTCTGCTTCACGAAAATGGACGACTTATTTTCTAAGTGAGGAAATAAGGATTCAGAGTGTTCTGCCATTTGGCAACCTTACACAGAAGGTTCCAGCAAGTGAGGGATTAGAACTCATACTGTTGGCCGCAGGTAGTTCATTGGAACTGCCCTAGAAGATCAGTGGGAAATATAGCCCAGGGTGCTAACTCTGGATCTTTTCAGCAGCTTTAGTCAACTGCTGAGAAAACAATCCCAACTGGCTAAATAAGGCGGTGGTTGGCAGGCTCAGGGTACATGGATTGGGGGAATCCAACCCAAAACTGTGCTTTGGTGACCTGCCCATCACCTTTCCCCATTCCTCTCCTGCAGTATCTACCAGGATGGCAGAAATCAGCCATACCTAGGAGGCTGCCACCGGCTGCCTCAGCACTGGAGCCAAGGGAGGGGAAGGGAGTCAGAGATGCTGATGTTTGTCCTTGTTTGCTTTGAGCGCTCACTTGGGGCTTCAGGTGAGCCTGGCTCAGCTTTGTTCCCAGGGAGGGCATTTCATCTTCTGCTTTTAAAGGAGTTTCAAAGATTATGAACATAGACCTCACCAAGAGGACTGGCATTCAACTGATGGATGGAGTAAATGTCTCAGAGAAGAACCTGACACAGATGGGTAATGTGGACTTAAAAACCCAGTTTGTTGCTGGACACGATTTAAATCTCAAAACAATCCTGTGAGTGGGGCTCATTTTACATATAAAAAGAACCCTCATTTTACATGTAAGAGAGGCTAAAGAATTCTAAACTTAGCAACTAAATAACAACAGCAAAGAAGTCAAGCAGCTTGACCAAGGTCATCAGGTGGTAAGAGGTAGACAGGAGGTTATTTGAACCCAGGTCTTCTGAAGTCCACGATGACAGGCTTTCTGTTAGACCCCAGTTACCTTATTTTGTGTGGCATTTTGTAACTATCAACTTTCAATTTACATTGTTTCCTGTGAGGCTCATCACAAACCAATTAGGTTGGAAGGGATTTGACAGATCAGAACACAAATTTGTGTGTTGAGTCACTGCTCAAGGTCACCCAATCCACTCCAGTTCTGGCAGAGGTCTTACTCTCTACTGACCCAACTTGTTTATCTTACTCTCCACTCACACTCAGCTTCCTTCTCAGGGGTGAAAGTTGTCTTGAGGACAGTCGAGGCCAAACATGTTACTCCCTTCCCCATGTTCCCAAGTAGAATATTAGCAATAAGTGAACGTAGTATGTGTTAAGCACCATAGTAAGCATTTCATATTTATTTAACTTGTTTAATGCTCAAGTTTAACTTGTTTAATGCTATTATCATCCTCATCTTATAGTTGAGGAAACCAAGACACATAAAAATTAAGTAACTTGTTCAAGGTCAAAGAGATATTGAGCTTCTAACCAAGTGGACTAACTTTAGACAAGAAGCAGAGCAGAGAATTGAGAATTAGCTGCCGCGCACTTAAAATTGCTAAACTTGAGGTTCTCGAGGGTTTTTCAGACCAGTCCCCTGCACCAGACTGCCTTGTCTGGAGACCATCCCAGAAAGAGAGTGCATGTTGCCAACCTGACCAGAATTCTGGAGATAAACTCACCACCTATTTCTCAGGGTGTGAGAATCACTTGCTCCTGTTTCTCCCATAGCTTGTGAAGTCCCATATGTAGGTAACACCTGAGACTTTGTTCTTGCCTTGCGTGGTGTGTCTGGGTGTGGAGATGGGTTGATCCAGGGATGAGAGACGATTGAGCTGTCGAAAGTCAGAGCAGTAACGCATCAGGGTACTCACTCTACTGCCAAGGGTCCTCCATTCCCCTCGCTCCCTGAGCCCAGAAGGAACACCCATCTTCTAGACCAGGGCTTCCCAAACTTCCCTGATCATAAGGATTACCTGAAGGGCTTGTTAAGAATACAGACACCCAAACCCTTCCTCTGAAGATTTACATCCCATAAGACTGGGTCTAGATTATTTATACACTTAGATACTAGTCATCAGGTAAGACACATTCTCGGTGTGCTTTCCCTACGCACAGGCTGGAGATTCAGAATGAGTAGGACTCAACTCCTTCCCTTGACAAGCTCAGGACCCAGAGGGGTCCTGACAAATAAACAGATAAGGATACTCTGAATCAGGGCCATGGTGGGAAAAGCACAGGGTGTGGCTGGAAAAGAGGGAGGGGCATCTAACTCAGACCAGGAAGGGGGAGGGGATCAAAGGCCACCAGATCTGATACAGAATGCATTCTCTTCTAAGATGATGAATGGGGTCTTGGAGTTGACTCCATCAGCTCAAAAACTGGTCCCACATTCTGCCCTCCCTTGCTTCTAGATCCAGAAATCACCTGCTGCTGGTCTAGGATGGTGGTAGAGGGGCTTGGTCTGAGACTCCTCTCCGTATGCATCCCCTTCTTCTTTGCAAGCTTCGCACTTGCTGCATATCTGACTTTCATTGCTCCCACAGGTCAGATATTTTATCTTTACATGTGTTTCCCATGACAGCAGCACCTCTCAGCTCAAGTGACAAGCTGGCTTAAGGGACGATTTGGCAGAGAAGGTGCCAGAGTGGATCCTGTGGGGTCAGTGCACCTCTCATCCCTCCATCCTCCCCACCCTAAGCTGTCCTCTGGATATTTCTTTGAAGTATCATGGACATGCCATGGAGTGGTGGCACTCTGCATGCAGGGAGGGACTCAGGTCACCTGGAAAAGGTTGTCTGGTCCTCAGCCTGGTGTCACAGAGCTCAGTAGCTCCTGACCCACTGGTATCAAACCCCCATTCATCCTGCTGGATCAGGTGCTGTTTGAGTTTCCTGAGACCCTTGAGGAAACCCACAGAGGGAGGAGAGCTCCAGTCCTTTGTCAACTGAGGCAAGTTTG
Source organism: Oreotragus oreotragus (assembly GCA_006410675.1). NCBI lineage: Eukaryota > Metazoa > Chordata > Mammalia > Artiodactyla > Bovidae > Oreotragus > Oreotragus oreotragus. Next base: position 53,591 of record SJYX01013121.1, read on the forward strand.
GATGATTAAGCCAAGAGAGCAAAGTCACTTTGGTCCGGGAGATTATTTTTGAGGTGTGTTTGCAAAGTGGAAGTAACTTATTGCCTGGGAGGCAAACCAAACCCAAGATGACTCTCAACTAACTGCTTGCCTCTCCTTCTTCCAAGCCAAACTCCTTGGTATATAAAGACCAGTCTCCTCTGTTGTCCCCATCCTCTGTCTTCATCCCTCTCACAGCTTCTGCTAAGTGATTGCTAGCTTGCCTTTGAGCTCTCTCACCATGAACAGACAAGTCTGCAAGAAATCCGCCAGTGGCGGGAGCCAGGGCGTCTCCGTCTGCTCTGCCATGGTCCCCAGCAGCACAGGATGAGCTGTGTGGCCCACTCTGGAGGAGCTGACGCAGGAGTCTGTGGGTCCTGGGGCAGAGCAGGCAGCTTTGGCAGTTGCAGCCTCTACAACCTGGGTGGCAGTAAGAGCATCTCCATCAGCGTGGCTGGCTCCCTGGCTGGTGGCTTTGGGGGAGGGCGCAGCAGCTGCATCAGTGGCTACGGAGGTGGTTATGGAGGTGGCTACGGAGGTGGCTATGGAGGTGGCTATGGAGGTGGCATTTGTGGGGTCAGAGGAATGGGCAGGGGTTATGGAGGGGATGGTGGCTTTGGAGGGACTAGTGGCCTTGGTGGGCCTGGTGGCTGTGGCTCCAGTGTCTGCCCTGGGGGAATCCAGGAAGTGACCATCAACCAGAGCCTCCTGCAGCCCCTCAGTGTGGAGATCAACCCCCAGATTGGGCAAGTCAAGGCCCAGGAGCGGGAGCAGATCAAGACCCTCAACAACAAGTTCGTCTCCTTCATTGACAAGGGGAGGGCAAAGCCCAGAGGTGTCCTGGAGGGGTTGGGCTGCCCAGGGGGATGGTATAGGAAGATGCCCATGGGACCTGCCAGGCTTAGAGGCAGGGGGTTCAGCTTCTTGTGCTGGTTCCACCTTGGCCCCTACAGGACAGTCAGTATGCCTCTCTTGCTCTGCAGGCCCTGTCTTCCCAGCTGTGAAATGGGAGAAGGATTTCATCTCCTGATTTTCTTCTTGGGACAGGGCCCAGGAAAGTGAAGTGAGAGTCTAGGAATGCTCTTAGCTCTTTTTAAGAAAGGGGCATTAACCATGAAATTGTTATAGGTAACTTTCAATGACTCTTGAGGAGCAATTGCTTGGTAATCCAAACTAGCTGACAACCAAACCTGTATTAGGAGGAATCTCAGGACCGCCTCTCAGTGATGAGTACTGGCAATTGACTTATCTTCTAGATGATGCTATGCTTCAGCCCACATTACACCAAGCTGTCCATACTCGGGCAGGGAAAGGTGTGTTGGATGTGAAGGAAAGAGCCTGGGATTTGAAGTTAAACTGACGTTACCTGTAAGCTGAGTAACTGAAAGGGGAAACAATTAAGGAGAATAAGAAAAATTTAGCAAAACTTAAACCTTGTTGACTATTTTCCCTGCTTGAAGGGAGGTAAAAAAGCTTTCCTTTAAAAGATGATGAGAAACACCTTTGTCTGTGTGGGCCTCCTTTAGGTGTATGCTGAAGGATTCCAATAGACTTGATGAGGGCTGGGTTTGTCTTTTAGTTGTGTCACTTAGTAGCCACCTCACTTTGGGCAACTTATTTAAGCACTTGGAGCCTCAGTTTCCTTATCTACAAAATGGGGATAACATCCTTTATAGGTAGTTGTATGGGAGGATTAAATGAGTTAGACTATGTGAAAACAGCATTCAGGAAGCACTCAATGTATCTCTTCCTCTTTTTCTAAACCCTCATTCTTCTCAAATAAAAACAGAGGCTCTTGAAGATTGGACAACAGGGTTGAGTTTCCACATATGGAACCCTTTGGGTTGGATGGCCCCACCTGCCCAACTCAAGAAGGTGACTCTTTCTGTACCTCCCCTGCCGCAGGTGCAGTTCCTGGAACAGCAGAACAAGGTGCTGGAAACCAAGTGGGACCTGCTCCAGCAGCGGACCGTGGGCTAGGGCTCCAGCTTGGGCCCCAGCTTGGGCCCCAGAGGCCTGGAGCCTTTATTTGACAGCTACATCAACTGCCTACGCAGGCAGCTGGGTTTGGCTCTGGTGGAGAAGGGGAATCTGGAAGGAGCGCTAAGGAACATGCAGGACCTGGTGGAAGGCTTCAGAAAGAAGTGAGGGCCCCAGCTGGGGAGTTTCCCCTCCTGGGGGATTGGCGAGGAGGTGTGGTCCCAACTGAGGATTTTTAACTGTTCCTGGCTGTACCTTCAGTCAGGACTTGTGGGTGGATTTACTGAGTATGTGAGAGGGTGAGGACTGAGACTTCCAAGTGGCTGATGAAGCCAGATTTGTCAGTCTCCAGGCAGGGCCCTTCTACACCAGCTGAGATGGACGAGAGAGTCCTCCCAGAGTTCAAAGTCCTTTAGCCTGGAGGGCCCTCCACACTTGACTGCACCAAGGCAGCACCCTGGAAGCCCATCAGAAACGCAAATTCCCCTGCTCTGGTCCTAGATTCTGAAGCGGTGGGTGGGGCAGGTCCCGGGTTCCAGGCAGACTGCTGTAAAGCGCTCTTCCAGTGTGTGCAGCCCAGTCCCATTTCTGCAGCTTCAGTCAGCCCCCTCTCGCATGACTGCAATTATGGCTGACATCCTCTGAGGCCTGCAAGAGGCAAACGGGACCTCTCAAGATGGGAAGGGGGCTCCAGACAACCCCGGGGGTCAGGACCTGCAAGAAGACGAAAGCCTGTTCTGGGGAGGCCCCATTCCACTCCATATGCACAAGCTTGTGGGCACCTGCTCAGATTAGTGAAAAGCGAAACAGAGAGAACAGGCTGAAACAGCCTGCCTGAGCAAATACCTCTCTGGGCTTATCTGCCCACCTGCTTCATGATGTCCCTAGAGTTGGGCTCCTTGAAGTCTTCCCCTCCCCTGTCTGCCACTCCTTGGCGTGTCACTCAGACCTAGAGGGAGGTGGTCGAGGCAGTGACCTGAGCTCTGAAAGGCCTCTAGGCAGGACTGGCTACATCATTTTGGGGGTTCAGTGTGAAATGAAAACTCAGGGCCCTTGTAAAAAAATTATTAAGAATTTCAAGATTGGGTCAACAGAGCTTTAAACCAAGCATAACGACCTTCTGAACCCAGGGCTCTGTGTAACTGCACGGGTCGCACACCCTTGAAGCTGGTCCCATCCCCTGGTGAGGAGATTGTGCCTGAGTTCTTAGGAGCCTTTCNCCCTTGTAAAAAAATTATTAAGAATTTCAAGATTGGGTCAACAGAGCTTTAAACCAAGCATAACGACCTTCTGAACCCAGGGCTCTGTGTAACTGCACGGGTCGCACACCCTTGAAGCTGGTCCCATCCCCTGGTGAGGAGATTGTGCCTGAGTTCTTAGGAGCCTTTCCCCCCCCGCCCCAACTTCTGAAATGTCAGTGTCCAGATGTGTGGCTCCTTCTGTCCCAGGTATGAAGATGAGATTAGCAAGCGTACTGTTGCAGAGAATGCGTTTGTGGGGCTCAGGAAGGTGAGGAATCTGGGTCAATGGGGACCTTGTCTCCATTTCTGGGTGTGGACGCCCCTGGAGGGAGAGCAGAGCCAACTTCTCCGGGGCCCTGTGACACTATGCTCTGTGGAGAGATTAGCAAGCGTACTGTTGCAGAGAATGCGTTTGTGGGGCTCAGGAAGGTGAGGAATCTGGGTCAATGGGGACCTTGTCTCCATTTCTGGGTGTGGACGCCCCTGGAGGGAGAGCAGAGCCAACTTCTCCGGGGCCCTGTGACACTATGCTCTGTGGGCTGTTTACATCTTTTCTTGCATTTTTGTGGAATGAGGAGTTTGATGAAGGCAGCTGCTCTGAGCATGTTGCTGGTGGGGACAGCATCTTACAATGTGACCAATGAGCTGATTGGTGATGTGAAATAATAATGCAGGCTTTAACTATAGCATTGAATCAAGGTTTTCAGCCTCCCTGGATTAATATTAGTAAAAACAATCAGCAAATACTGGTAGCTTGTGTCAGCCAGTCATCATAAAGATGAAGTTGTAAGAAGAATGCCTTCTTTTCTCTTTAAGAGGCTGGGTTTTTGGTCCTACCTAACCAAAGTCACATATTGGATAAATGTGATTTTGCTACCCTTACTCTGTACCTGGCTGATGGGGTTTATGTTTTGCCAAAGCACTGGGATTGGATTGGCCAAGGCAATTAAAAGGAAGAAAACCACTTTTTCTTTTTTTCAAAAAAGAGAAGTCATAATTAGAGAGAGGAGTGGGGGAGGGGCAAAGAAGAACGATGAAGACTCAGAACAGTGCTGTGGGTGGTGGGGGAGCAGACGGTCACATTCTTTGGGGTTTCTGACTGCCCTCCTCCCTTCCTTTTGTTCAGGACATGGATGCAGCCTTCATGAACAAGGTGGAGCTTCAGGCCAAAGTGGACGGCCTGACAGATGAAATCAACTTTCTGAGGACCCTCTATGAGACAGTGATTCCTTGGTCGGCCAAGCCCCAGAGCCTTCTTAGCCGCATCTTTCCAAGCATGCTTCCCAAGTGTGACATCAGGGGACAGTCACATGGCAGGATGGGGCTTCCTTGGTGGCTCAGTGGTAGAGAATTTGCCTGCCATGCAGGAGATGCGGGTTTGATACCTGTGTAGGGTAGATCCCCTGGAGGAGAGCATGGCAACCCACTCCGGTATTCTTGCCTGGAGAATCCCATGGGCAGAGGAGGCTGGCGGGCTACAGTCCAGGCAGTCACAAAGAGTTGGGTGCAACTGAGTGACTGAGCACATGCACGCACATGGCAGGACACTCACAAAACCAGCAGTAGGGCTCAGCTCTCAGCTCTCCTCCACCCAGGAAACACCAGCTTGACGCCTCACAGTCGCCTGGACCTGGCTCACACGGCCAGGGTCCCTCTCTGTCCCCTACTTGCCCTCTGTAGTTGGCTCCTAACCCAGTACCTAACCCAGCTCTTCCAGAGGACCCCTCCTTACTGCAGTCCCCTGGAAACCCACCCAGTAGGGTTCACGGACTGATGCTTTCAGGCTGACAATCTTATTATACAGGTGTTGTTCCTTTTTCCTTTTGCTTTGTTGTCTGGTATCCTTTAGGCTGTAGCCGGGCCTGAAATGCAAGCTGGTATTTCTAATTCTCCCACTCTCGGCCCCTGTTGTGGGTGTAGAAGACTCTTGGACTTCTTTATTCTCAGCATCTCTTGAGGCCAGGAGATGGTGAAAGTGAGCTCCATGTTTCCCACAGGAACTGACCCAGGTGCAGAATCACCTTCATGACATGTCCGTGGTCCTGTCCATGGACAACAACCGCTGCCTGGACCTGCACAGCATCATCAATGAGGTCAAGGCCCAGTACGAGGACATCGCGCAGAAGGGCAAGGCCGAGGCCGAGGCCCTGTACAGCACCAAGGTGGGAGCGCTCCTCCGTTCCCACACTCTAGCTGTAGGTCCCCTGACCTCCATCAGAAGCACTCCGACAGCCTGCAAAGTTGTGATGATGGGTTTCTCTTCTGTCAGCTTGGAGAGCTGGAGAACAAGGCCGGCAGGCATGGGGATGACCTGAAGAGCACCGAGAATGAGATCATGGAGTTCAACCGGATGATCCTGAGGCTGAGGGCTGAGATTGAGAATGTCAAGAAGCAGGTGGGTCTGGGCTGAGTGGAAAGTCCTGGAGGTCTTCTGGGCCCTGGGGAGGAGAAGCAACAGCTTCTGCCACAGGCCTTCTCAGTCCTTTTGTGGTTGCCTGTGGGACAGCCTGGTCTCTGGGACACTCTGTTCTCCTCGATTCTCCTCCCCAAGGTTGAGGCTCCCTAAGGAGAGATGGTTGTCCATTCTGGTTTGCCCAGCAGCAAATCTTCCAACTGTAAGGGTGGCCTTAAACACTCAGCTCTCAGTAGGATCTGCCCTCAGTGAGCTATTTATCACACACTTCACGTAACCTTGAAGACTAATTTGTATCACTAGAATGAAATGATTAGGAAAGAGTCTTTTAACAATCTTAAAAAGAAAGAACCAATCACCAGACTACCGCCACCTTAACCAGCAAATTGGTGTTCCTTTTCTTGATGAGACATGAGTTAATTTAAAAGGGCCAAAAAAGAATGAACCAACTGTGAAACTGACTTCTGTTTTCTGAGTATGCGCCACTGAATTTCTAAGAAGGGGAGGAAGGGAAAGGGAGGAATTTCTTGGGTGGGTAAGAGACGTTGGAAAGATCAGTTGTTTGCTTTTTGGTCACTAGGCTAAACAGTCTCTTAACTCCCTCTTTGCTAGAATGCCAACCTGCAGAATGCTATTGCTGATGCTGAGCAGCGTGGGGAACTGGCCCTCAAGGATGCCAATGCCAAGCTCCAAGACCTGCAGGACGCCCTTCAGCAGGCCAAGGATGACCTGGCCCGGCTGGTGCGTGACTACCAGGAGTTGATGAATATCAAATTGGCCCTGGATGTGGAGATCGCTACCTACCGCAAGCTGCTGGAGAGTGAGGAGTGCAGGTGAGGGCTGGGGGGTCATTATCCTCCAGAAGTGAGTTCAGAGTGGCCTTTGATAGTGAAGAAAGGGAACAAGGTTACAGGGAGAGGACAATAGGTAAGGAATCTCCTGAATGACAGAGTTGAGGATTCAGGCCCCACTCTCTCTCTCTCTATGTGTGTGTGTGTGTATATAGACAATCAAACTTATCTCACACNTCAATTAACATTTACTGACTGATGAACTGCTTTACTGATGAGCCCCTGTAGTGGGAAACTGGCTTGGCCAGGCATGGAAGAGTGACTTTTAGGTGACTCACAAAGCTTCTTTGCAATTTTATGCCAAAATGATCAGCCTTCAGTGCCACAAAGACCCTAAGCTAGGCTACCCCTTAGAACTCCTTCTTCCTCTTCAGCCTCCAAACTGACAACTCCCAGGAGGGCTCCGTATATGGACATTATCATTATCACCATCACAAAGGCTGCTGTATGGAGAAATGGCCTGTGTAAGGGCTTTCCATCACACTTTCTATGGTCCTCACTGCAACCTCACAAAGAGGCTGTGCTCACCCCATTTACAGAACAGAAAACTTGGGCCAGACTCCCTGGAGTCCATGTAAGCCAGGCTTGGATTTGAACACAGGTCTAACTTCAAGACCTCCATGTTTTTCACTCCTCCAAACTGCAAGGAAAGAGAGGGAGCAGTTGGCATTGTTTGAGTTTCAGAAAATCCAGCACAGGGAAAATCCAAGGGGATGAGGCCCCTAGCCCAGGGTGCTTCCCTAGAGGGGTCCATGGCTTTCAGAAAGACCCAGCAAAATCTGTGGCAATTTGTAAAATAATATCAATAATCTCCTCTACTGGAGACTGGAACTCTCCAGAGCTGAAGGTGGGCCCACCCACAGCAGACACCTGAGAGAACCTCTTCTGCTAACATCAGGACTTCAGGTTTGGTTTCTGGCTTCTCAAGACTCCATTAAGCTGTCAGCAGCACGTGTTGGAGCTGGTGAGAAATAGAGGCTGATGGGAGCATTGGTTCTCACAGACCGTCTCGCTTTCCCAGCGTCCCAAAGTGCTTCTCCCTGCTTCTTCATCCCGCAGGCCTTAGTCTGCCCACAGCCTTCTCTCTGTCACTGGGAGCAAGTGTTTTCTCTCCAGGGATGAGGCGAGTCTCCTTGACTTTAACTCACCATCCCTTGACTGTCCTCCGCATGCATTCTTTCTTTTTTAAAATTAAAAAAATTAATTTATTTAATTGGAGGCTAATTATTTTACAGTATTGTAGTTTTTGCCATACATTGACGTGAATCAGCCATGGGTGTACATGTGTTCCCCATCCTGAACCCCCCTCCCACCTGCCTCTTCATCCCATCCCTCAGGGTCATCCCAGTGGACTGGCCCTGAGCACCCTGTCTCATGCATTGAACCTGGACTGGCGATCTATTTCACATATGGTAAGATACATGTTTCAATGCTATTCTCTCAAATCATCCCACCTTCACCTTCTTCCACAGAGCCCAAAA
>SJYX01013122.1:0-100541 GCA_006410675.1 Oreotragus oreotragus
CACCCTGGGAGTCACCTGGCTCGCCTTGTCTGTTTCCCTGTCTCTTAGGAATGATTGTCTTATACTGCCTGATGTCCCTTATCTGAAAACCACGTTTCATCTATTTTATCTGGCTTTTTCATTGTTTCAGGTGGGAGAGCATTTTCAGTCTCTGTTACTCTCATCTCGCCAGAAGCAGAAGTTTAAACACTTGCCACATTTTTCATTTGAATAAGGGCAACAATGATACCCAAATATTTAACAACTGTTAGGTCTTGGGCACTGACCAAACAACAGATGCCGGCCTGAAATGGTGAGATGGCCATCCTGGTGTTTGCCAGCTAAAGGTCAGTCCTGTGTAGTGATGAAACCCCATAATCCATCCAGTTCAGGGGCTTGTCATTGACAGTCCTAAAGTCGCAAAAGGAGTTTTGCAGTAGGATTGACCTAGCTTTGCCTTCTGACTCAGCCATTGCTAAGTGACCACCTGACTTAAATCTCTTCCCTTCCTTAATTTCCCATGCACTGCTGTAGTGAAGGTTAATCCCTACAACTTGGATAAAGGTTGCCAAGGTCGCTAGCATCTTGCCAGGCCCCTTGGATACTCAGTAAAAGTGAGTACCCTTCCAGACCCTAACCAGACCTTCCTCCATGGTCCACATGTGTTCTTCAAGGCCAGCCACAACTCAGAGGGCAGTTCATCCAAAAGGAAAGCAGGGATTATACCCAGGAGCTCTTTGTGGAGGAAAAAGCCATGAAAGAGGTGGTGAAGAAGCAGAAAACTGGGTAGTGATCACCATAACTCAGGAAACGTCCCAGGGAGGCTGGTATAAAGTCAGTCCATGGGGGAGCTGGTGCCCATGGCCACTGGAGAGGTCAGGGCTAGCAGGGCCAGGCCCAGCCAGGTGCAGAAAGGTAACGCAAGGGGAGAGGTACCTGAACTCACTTCTGAATGCTTGGCAGGAGTCTGACCTGTATCCTCCCAGTGCATCCTTCTCTGCTTCTTAAGGTGATAACATTTCAGAGNCCATGGCCACTGGAGAGGTCAGGGCTAGCAGGGCCAGGCCCAGCCAGGTGCAGAAAGGTAACGCAAGGGGAGAGGTACCTGAACTCACTTCTGAATGCTTGGCAGGAGTCTGACCTGTATCCTCCCAGTGCATCCTTCTCTGCTTCTTAAGGTGATAACATTTCAGAACCATCCTAGCAGAGCCCCAGATGGGGGCCAAGAAGAACAGTGTGAGGGATACCTTGTGGGACTGGGTTTCTCTGGCATCATTCTCAGGGTTTGGGATTTCCCGCTCACATACGTGGCTCTCTTTCTTACTATCCACTGTCAATGAATCAGGTAACATCACCTGTACGGTCAGCCCCTTCATTTCATTTTGAGATACTTTTCAACAGATGAAGACCCTTTGTATTTGTCACTTTTATTCTCCCTGGAAGTTTCTGTCCCGTTGGAACCATGAAGCCCAAACCCTTGTTTTCAACCTTTTTTTTTGTCCCCAGCACACAACACAAGCTTTGTGCACAAGTGCTTGGTGATGATGGTGTTTAATAAGTGTGTCACAGAGTTCTCTGTTCAAGCCATTGAGTAAGGGTTGTTATGTTGTCTAGTCGCTAAGTCCTGTCCAACTCTTGCGAGCTCGTGGACTGTAGCCTGCCAGGCTTCTCTGTCCGTGGGATTTCCCAGGCAAGAATACTGGAGTGGGTTGCCATCATACTTATTTACGGTTACGTTAAGTAGATATGAAAATCCATATTAATGTTGTAGGCAACCGTTAGTATTTGTTGCATACTTACCATATGTTAGATGTTATGTTAAACACGTTGGGTTTTTATTTAATCCTGTTTAATCCGCCCAAGAATATTGAGGTTGAAATATGATTATCCCCATTAGATTTAACACGGTTAGTTCAGTTTCCTGAGGTCGGACAGCCAGTATGTGGGAGACCCAGGGGCCTGCCCATAGGCCATCTGACTGCAGACTCGGGCACATACATGTCCGGACCCGACTGTCCTGTAGACTGTCCTCTCTGATGCTCCCATTTTAGGGATGTAGTGTGTCCAGTGTTCATGTTCGCCTTTACCTAATGAAGATGCTGAGGCTGAGAGAAGTTCCTTAACTTCTGTTCACCTGGCTGTGCCCACGTCTGTCTACATCAAGGTCACCCTTTTTAGCATCTGCTTTTCCTTATTGATCATGAAACGATTTTTAAGGCTATTAAAAGTAAGGCAGACCTGTATTGGAAGAAGTATCACCTTAATAATCCGTGAGCTTAACTGATCTTACGGAAGCAAGACTTGTCAGTTGCAGTGAGAAACCCTTGCGAAAAACAGTGTCATCATCCTCAACTCCAAGAAAAAGAATGTCCCCAAATATCCTGTGGTTTCTCTGTCAAGTGATGACAGATCATATTTTGAGTCAACACTTCTTGAGAAAGGAGGGGAGTTACTGCACGTCTGTTGGGACCCCTCCAGCCTGTCTCTGCCTGTGCATGTCCTGGGCCCTGAACCCCACGCCTGGCAGCTCCCTGGGCTTCCTCTGGTAGGAGGAACGGGACCCCAGCACCCTGCTTCGAGGACTCAGCATCCCGCTGGGTTGACCTGGCAGTTTCCTGCCCTGTACTCCTGTCTCTTATACACATCTTCCCCCCCCGCCTTGGATTCCTTCAATGACGCTGTCCCTCTGGATCAGTCTCCTTGGGCTGTCATAACAGAGAACAGAGTGGGAGGGCTTAAAGCAGAAACGTCTTCTCTCATGGTTGTGGAGGCGAGAAGTCCAGAATCAAGGTGTTGGCAGGGCTGTCCTATCTCCGAAGGATCTAGAGGAGAATCTGTTTCACTCCTTTCTCCTAGCTGCTGGTTTTAGGCAGTGCTCCGTGGGATTCCCTGGCTTGCAGCCTCCTCATCTCAGTCACTCCTTCCATCTTCTCTGTCTGTTTGTCTGTGTCTTCCCTCTTCTTATAAGGACGCTAGTCCTGTTAGATAGGGCCCACCCTAGGCGGAGTATGAGCTTACCTTAACTTGATCACATCCGCAAAGACCCATTTCTAAATAAAGTCACATTCTCAGCTTCCTAAGGGAATTAGGAATTCAACACACCTGTTGGGGGGACAGAGTTTAAGCCATGACAACCCCTGCCCCAAACAGGTTCCGGTGCCCCCTTCTCTGTATTCCCATAGCACCCCTTAGTTAAATGTTCCGCAACAGTTCTCACACGGTGTTATCATTTTCTGTGTAGTTGTTTCTGCCACTAGACTGTTGCTTTCGCTAAAACTCTCATCTTTGTCTTTGCAGGCCAAGTTCCTAGCCAAAGTCCAGCATTCAAATGTTAGATGAAATTTACCATCATCATGATTTTTTAAAGATAATTTTATGTACTTGTTTATTTTTGGCTGTGCTGGGTCATGGGGAAGGAAGTGGCAACCCACTCCAGTATTCTTGGCTGGAGAATCCCGTGGATCGAGGAGCCTGGCTGGCTGTAGTCCACGGGGTCGCAGAGAGTCGGACGCGACTGAGCTAATGCTACTGCGCTGGCTCCCCGTCGCTGTGCGGGCGTGTCTCTAGCTCTGGCGAGCGGTGGCTGATCTGGTCTCCCTTGCAGTGCGCAGGCTTCCCACTGCAGCGGCTTGTCTTGTTGCAGAGCACAGGCTCTAGAATGCGTGGGCTTCCGTTTTTGTGGCACACGGCTCCATAGATGTGGTTCCCCGGCTCCAGAGCACAGGCTCAGTAGCTGTGACACATGGGCTTAGATGATGTTCAGTCGCTAAGTCGTGTGCGACTCTTTGCAATCCCATGGACGTCAGCACACCAGGCTCCTGTGTCCTCCACTGTCTCCCAGAGTTTGCTCAAATTCATGCCCATTAGCCATCAGCCATCTCATCCTCAGTCCCCGCCTCCCTCTCCTTCCTTCAATCTTTCCCAGCATCAAGGTTTTTTCCTAATGAGTTGGCTCTTTGCATCAGCTGGCTGAAGTATTGGGCTTCAGCATCAGTCCTTCCAATGAATATTCAGGGTTGGTTTCCTTCAGTTACTCTGAGGCATGTGGAATCTTCCCAGATAAGGGATGGAATCCATGTCTCCTGCATTGGCAGGTGGATTGTTTACCACTGAACCACAGGGGAGCCCCATGATGATGTTTTGTGTGTATACAGTGTTGATAACATACTTATTTACGGTTACGTTAAGTAGATATGAAAATCCATATTAATGTTGTAGGCAACCGTTAGTATTTGTTGCATACTTACCATATGTTAGATGTTATGTTAAACACGTTGGGTTTTTATTTAATCCTGTTTAATCCGCCCAAGAATATTGAGGTTGAAATATGATTATCCCCATTAGATTTAACACGGTTAGTTCAGTTTCCTGAGGTCGGACAGCCAGTATGTGGGAGACCCAGGGGCCTGCCCATAGGCCATCTGACTGCAGACTCGGGCACATACATGTCCGGACCCGACTGTCCTGTAGACTGTCCTCTCTGATGCTCCCATTTTAGGGATGTAGTGTGTCCAGTGTTCATGTTCGCCTTTACCTAATGAAGATGCTGAGGCTGAGAGAAGTTCCTTAACTTCTGTTCACCTGGCTGTGCCCACGTCTGTCTACATCAAGGTCACCCTTTTTAGCATCTGCTTTTCCTTATTGATCATGAAACGATTTTTAAGGCTATTAAAAGTAAGGCAGACCTGTATTGGAAGAAGTATCACCTTAATAATCCGTGAGCTTAACTGATCTTACGGAAGCAAGACTTGTCAGTTGCAGTGAGAAACCCTTGCGAAAAACAGTGTCATCATCCTCAACTCCAAGAAAAAGAATGTCCCCAAATATCCTGTGGTTTCTCTGTCAAGTGATGACAGATCATATTTTGAGTCAACACTTCTTGAGAAAGGAGGGGAGTTACTGCACGTCTGTTGGGACCCCTCCAGCCTGTCTCTGCCTGTGCATGTCCTGGGCCCTGAACCCCACGCCTGGCAGCTCCCTGGGCTTCCTCTGGTAGGAGGAACGGGACCCCAGCACCCTGCTTCGAGGACTCAGCATCCCGCTGGGTTGACCTGGCAGTTTCCTGCCCTGTACTCCTGTCTCTTATACACATCTTCCCCCCCCGCCTTGGATTCCTTCAATGACGCTGTCCCTCTGGATCAGTCTCCTTGGGCTGTCATAACAGAGAACAGAGTGGGAGGGCTTAAAGCAGAAACGTCTTCTCTCATGGTTGTGGAGGCGAGAAGTCCAGAATCAAGGTGTTGGCAGGGCTGTCCTATCTCCGAAGGATCTAGAGGAGAATCTGTTTCACTCCTTTCTCCTAGCTGCTGGTTTTAGGCAGTGCTCCGTGGGATTCCCTGGCTTGCAGCCTCCTCATCTCAGTCACTCCTTCCATCTTCTCTGTCTGTTTGTCTGTGTCTTCCCTCTTCTTATAAGGACGCTAGTCCTGTTAGATAGGGCCCACCCTAGGCGGAGTATGAGCTTACCTTAACTTGATCACATCCGCAAAGACCCATTTCTAAATAAAGTCACATTCTCAGCTTCCTAAGGGAATTAGGAATTCAACACACCTGTTGGGGGGACAGAGTTTAAGCCATGACAACCCCTGCCCCAAACAGGTTCCGGTGCCCCCTTCTCTGTATTCCCATAGCACCCCTTAGTTAAATGTTCCGCAACAGTTCTCACACGGTGTTATCATTTTCTGTGTAGTTGTTTCTGCCACTAGACTGTTGCTTTCGCTAAAACTCTCATCTTTGTCTTTGCAGGCCAAGTTCCTAGCCAAAGTCCAGCATTCAAATGTTAGATGAAATTTACCATCATCATGATTTTTTAAAGATAATTTTATGTACTTGTTTATTTTTGGCTGTGCTGGGTCATGGGGAAGGAAGTGGCAACCCACTCCAGTATTCTTGGCTGGAGAATCCCGTGGATCGAGGAGCCTGGCTGGCTGTAGTCCACGGGGTCGCAGAGAGTCGGACGCGACTGAGCTAATGCTACTGCGCTGGCTCCCCGTCGCTGTGCGGGCGTGTCTCTAGCTCTGGCGAGCGGTGGCTGATCTGGTCTCCCTTGCAGTGCGCAGGCTTCCCACTGCAGCGGCTTGTCTTGTTGCAGAGCACAGGCTCTAGAATGCGTGGGCTTCCGTTTTTGTGGCACACGGCTCCATAGATGTGGTTCCCCGGCTCCAGAGCACAGGCTCAGTAGCTGTGACACATGGGCTTAGATGATGTTCAGTCGCTAAGTCGTGTGCGACTCTTTGCAATCCCATGGACGTCAGCACACCAGGCTCCTGTGTCCTCCACTGTCTCCCAGAGTTTGCTCAAATTCATGCCCATTAGCCATCAGCCATCTCATCCTCAGTCCCCGCCTCCCTCTCCTTCCTTCAATCTTTCCCAGCATCAAGGTTTTTTCCTAATGAGTTGGCTCTTTGCATCAGCTGGCTGAAGTATTGGGCTTCAGCATCAGTCCTTCCAATGAATATTCAGGGTTGGTTTCCTTCAGTTACTCTGAGGCATGTGGAATCTTCCCAGATAAGGGATGGAATCCATGTCTCCTGCATTGGCAGGTGGATTGTTTACCACTGAACCACAGGGGAGCCCCATGATGATGTTTTGTGTGTATACAGTGTTGATAACATACTTATTTACGGTTACGTTAAGTAGATATGAAAATCCATATTAATGTTGTAGGCAACCGTTAGTATTTGTTGCATACTTACCATATGTTAGATGTTATGTTAAACACGTTGGGTTTTTATTTAATCCTGTTTAATCCGCCCAAGAATATTGAGGTTGAAATATGATTATCCCCATTAGATTTAACACGGTTAGTTCAGTTTCCTGAGGTCGGACAGCCAGTATGTGGGAGACCCAGGGGCCTGCCCATAGGCCATCTGACTGCAGACTCGGGCACATACATGTCCGGACCCGACTGTCCTGTAGACTGTCCTCTCTGATGCTCCCATTTTAGGGATGTAGTGTGTCCAGTGTTCATGTTCGCCTTTACCTAATGAAGATGCTGAGGCTGAGAGAAGTTCCTTAACTTCTGTTCACCTGGCTGTGCCCACGTCTGTCTACATCAAGGTCACCCTTTTTAGCATCTGCTTTTCCTTATTGATCATGAAACGATTTTTAAGGCTATTAAAAGTAAGGCAGACCTGTATTGGAAGAAGTATCACCTTAATAATCCGTGAGCTTAACTGATCTTACGGAAGCAAGACTTGTCAGTTGCAGTGAGAAACCCTTGCGAAAAACAGTGTCATCATCCTCAACTCCAAGAAAAAGAATGTCCCCAAATATCCTGTGGTTTCTCTGTCAAGTGATGACAGATCATATTTTGAGTCAACACTTCTTGAGAAAGGAGGGGAGTTACTGCACGTCTGTTGGGACCCCTCCAGCCTGTCTCTGCCTGTGCATGTCCTGGGCCCTGAACCCCACGCCTGGCAGCTCCCTGGGCTTCCTCTGGTAGGAGGAACGGGACCCCAGCACCCTGCTTCGAGGACTCAGCATCCCGCTGGGTTGACCTGGCAGTTTCCTGCCCTGTACTCCTGTCTCTTATACACATCTTCCCCCCCCGCCTTGGATTCCTTCAATGACGCTGTCCCTCTGGATCAGTCTCCTTGGGCTGTCATAACAGAGAACAGAGTGGGAGGGCTTAAAGCAGAAACGTCTTCTCTCATGGTTGTGGAGGCGAGAAGTCCAGAATCAAGGTGTTGGCAGGGCTGTCCTATCTCCGAAGGATCTAGAGGAGAATCTGTTTCACTCCTTTCTCCTAGCTGCTGGTTTTAGGCAGTGCTCCGTGGGATTCCCTGGCTTGCAGCCTCCTCATCTCAGTCACTCCTTCCATCTTCTCTGTCTGTTTGTCTGTGTCTTCCCTCTTCTTATAAGGACGCTAGTCCTGTTAGATAGGGCCCACCCTAGGCGGAGTATGAGCTTACCTTAACTTGATCACATCCGCAAAGACCCATTTCTAAATAAAGTCACATTCTCAGCTTCCTAAGGGAATTAGGAATTCAACACACCTGTTGGGGGGACAGAGTTTAAGCCATGACAACCCCTGCCCCAAACAGGTTCCGGTGCCCCCTTCTCTGTATTCCCATAGCACCCCTTAGTTAAATGTTCCGCAACAGTTCTCACACGGTGTTATCATTTTCTGTGTAGTTGTTTCTGCCACTAGACTGTTGCTTTCGCTAAAACTCTCATCTTTGTCTTTGCAGGCCAAGTTCCTAGCCAAAGTCCAGCATTCAAATGTTAGATGAAATTTACCATCATCATGATTTTTTAAAGATAATTTTATGTACTTGTTTATTTTTGGCTGTGCTGGGTCATGGGGAAGGAAGTGGCAACCCACTCCAGTATTCTTGGCTGGAGAATCCCGTGGATCGAGGAGCCTGGCTGGCTGTAGTCCACGGGGTCGCAGAGAGTCGGACGCGACTGAGCTAATGCTACTGCGCTGGCTCCCCGTCGCTGTGCGGGCGTGTCTCTAGCTCTGGCGAGCGGTGGCTGATCTGGTCTCCCTTGCAGTGCGCAGGCTTCCCACTGCAGCGGCTTGTCTTGTTGCAGAGCACAGGCTCTAGAATGCGTGGGCTTCCGTTTTTGTGGCACACGGCTCCATAGATGTGGTTCCCCGGCTCCAGAGCACAGGCTCAGTAGCTGTGACACATGGGCTTAGATGATGTTCAGTCGCTAAGTCGTGTGCGACTCTTTGCAATCCCATGGACGTCAGCACACCAGGCTCCTGTGTCCTCCACTGTCTCCCAGAGTTTGCTCAAATTCATGCCCATTAGCCATCAGCCATCTCATCCTCAGTCCCCGCCTCCCTCTCCTTCCTTCAATCTTTCCCAGCATCAAGGTTTTTTCCTAATGAGTTGGCTCTTTGCATCAGCTGGCTGAAGTATTGGGCTTCAGCATCAGTCCTTCCAATGAATATTCAGGGTTGGTTTCCTTCAGTTACTCTGAGGCATGTGGAATCTTCCCAGATAAGGGATGGAATCCATGTCTCCTGCATTGGCAGGTGGATTGTTTACCACTGAACCACAGGGGAGCCCCATGATGATGTTTTGTGTGTATACAGTGTTGATAACATACTTATTTACGGTTACGTTAAGTAGATATGAAAATCCATATTAATGTTGTAGGCAACCGTTAGTATTTGTTGCATACTTACCATATGTTAGATGTTATGTTAAACACGTTGGGTTTTTATTTAATCCTGTTTAATCCGCCCAAGAATATTGAGGTTGAAATATGATTATCCCCATTAGATTTAACACGGTTAGTTCAGTTTCCTGAGGTCGGACAGCCAGTATGTGGGAGACCCAGGGGCCTGCCCATAGGCCATCTGACTGCAGACTCGGGCACATACATGTCCGGACCCGACTGTCCTGTAGACTGTCCTCTCTGATGCTCCCATTTTAGGGATGTAGTGTGTCCAGTGTTCATGTTCGCCTTTACCTAATGAAGATGCTGAGGCTGAGAGAAGTTCCTTAACTTCTGTTCACCTGGCTGTGCCCACGTCTGTCTACATCAAGGTCACCCTTTTTAGCATCTGCTTTTCCTTATTGATCATGAAACGATTTTTAAGGCTATTAAAAGTAAGGCAGACCTGTATTGGAAGAAGTATCACCTTAATAATCCGTGAGCTTAACTGATCTTACGGAAGCAAGACTTGTCAGTTGCAGTGAGAAACCCTTGCGAAAAACAGTGTCATCATCCTCAACTCCAAGAAAAAGAATGTCCCCAAATATCCTGTGGTTTCTCTGTCAAGTGATGACAGATCATATTTTGAGTCAACACTTCTTGAGAAAGGAGGGGAGTTACTGCACGTCTGTTGGGACCCCTCCAGCCTGTCTCTGCCTGTGCATGTCCTGGGCCCTGAACCCCACGCCTGGCAGCTCCCTGGGCTTCCTCTGGTAGGAGGAACGGGACCCCAGCACCCTGCTTCGAGGACTCAGCATCCCGCTGGGTTGACCTGGCAGTTTCCTGCCCTGTACTCCTGTCTCTTATACACATCTTCCCCCCCCGCCTTGGATTCCTTCAATGACGCTGTCCCTCTGGATCAGTCTCCTTGGGCTGTCATAACAGAGAACAGAGTGGGAGGGCTTAAAGCAGAAACGTCTTCTCTCATGGTTGTGGAGGCGAGAAGTCCAGAATCAAGGTGTTGGCAGGGCTGTCCTATCTCCGAAGGATCTAGAGGAGAATCTGTTTCACTCCTTTCTCCTAGCTGCTGGTTTTAGGCAGTGCTCCGTGGGATTCCCTGGCTTGCAGCCTCCTCATCTCAGTCACTCCTTCCATCTTCTCTGTCTGTTTGTCTGTGTCTTCCCTCTTCTTATAAGGACGCTAGTCCTGTTAGATAGGGCCCACCCTAGGCGGAGTATGAGCTTACCTTAACTTGATCACATCCGCAAAGACCCATTTCTAAATAAAGTCACATTCTCAGCTTCCTAAGGGAATTAGGAATTCAACACACCTGTTGGGGGGACAGAGTTTAAGCCATGACAACCCCTGCCCCAAACAGGTTCCGGTGCCCCCTTCTCTGTATTCCCATAGCACCCCTTAGTTAAATGTTCCGCAACAGTTCTCACACGGTGTTATCATTTTCTGTGTAGTTGTTTCTGCCACTAGACTGTTGCTTTCGCTAAAACTCTCATCTTTGTCTTTGCAGGCCAAGTTCCTAGCCAAAGTCCAGCATTCAAATGTTAGATGAAATTTACCATCATCATGATTTTTTAAAGATAATTTTATGTACTTGTTTATTTTTGGCTGTGCTGGGTCATGGGGAAGGAAGTGGCAACCCACTCCAGTATTCTTGGCTGGAGAATCCCGTGGATCGAGGAGCCTGGCTGGCTGTAGTCCACGGGGTCGCAGAGAGTCGGACGCGACTGAGCTAATGCTACTGCGCTGGCTCCCCGTCGCTGTGCGGGCGTGTCTCTAGCTCTGGCGAGCAGTGGCTGATCTGGTCTCCCTTGCAGTGCGCAGGCTTCCCACTGCAGCGGCTTGTCTTGTTGCAGAGCACAGGCTCTAGAATGCGTGGGCTTCCGTTTTTGTGGCACACGGCTCCATAGATGTGGTTCCCCGGCTCCAGAGCACAGGCTCAGTAGCTGTGACACATGGGCTTAGATGGTGTTCAGTCGCTAAGTCGTGTGCGACTCTTTGCAATCCCATGGACGTCAGCACACCAGGCTCCTGTGTCCTCCACTGTCTCCCAGAGTTTGCTCAAATTCATGCCCATTAGCCATCAGCCATCTCATCCTCAGTCCCCGCCTCCCTCTCCTTCCTTCAATCTTTCCCAGCATCAAGGTTTTTTCCTAATGAGTTGGCTCTTTGCATCAGCTGGCTGAAGTATTGGGCTTCAGCATCAGTCCTTCCAATGAATATTCAGGGTTGGTTTCCTTCAGTTACTCTGAGGCATGTGGAATCTTCCCAGATAAGGGATGGAATCCATGTCTCCTGCACTGGCAGGTGGATTGTTTACCACTGAACCACAGGGGAGCCCCATGATGATGTTTTATGTGTATACAGTGTTGATAACATACTTATTTACGGTTACGTTAAGTAGATATGAAAATCCATATTAATGTTGTAGGCAACCGTTAGTATTTGTTGCATACTTACCATATGTTAGATGTTATGTTAAACACGTTGGGTTTTTATTTAATCCTGTTTAATCCACCCAAGAATATTGAGGTTGAAATATGATTATCCCCATTAGATTTAACACGGTTAGTTCAGTTTCCTGAGGTCAGACAGCCAGTATGTGGGAGACCCAGGGGCCTGCCCATAGGCCATCTGACTGCAGACTCGG
Organism: Oreotragus oreotragus; assembly: GCA_006410675.1. Classification (NCBI taxonomy): domain Eukaryota; kingdom Metazoa; phylum Chordata; class Mammalia; order Artiodactyla; family Bovidae; genus Oreotragus; species Oreotragus oreotragus. The sequence continues at coordinate 11,758 of SJYX01013122.1, forward strand.
GCACATACATGTCCGGACCCGACTGTCCTGTAGACTGTCCTCTCTGATGCTCCCATTTTAGGGATGTAGTGTGTCCAGTGTTCATGTTCGCCTTTACCTAATGAAGATGCTGAGGCTGAGAGAAGTTCCTTAACTTCTGTTCACCTGGCTGTGCCCACGTCTGTCTACATCAAGGTCACCCTTTTTAGCATCTGCTTTTCCTTATTGATCATGAAACGATTTTTAAGGCTATTAAAAGTAAGGCAGACCTGTATTGGAAGAAGTATCACCTTAATAATCCGTGAGCTTAACTGATCTTACGGAAGCAAGACTTGTCAGTTGCAGTGAGAAACCCTTGCGAAAAACAGTGTCATCATCCTCAACTCCAAGAAAAAGAATGTCCCCAAATATCCTGTGGTTTCTCTGTCAAGTGATGACAGATCATATTTTGAGTCAACACTTCTTGAGAAAGGAGGGGAGTTACTGCACGTCTGTTGGGACCCCTCCAGCCTGTCTCTGCCTGTGCATGTCCTGGGCCCTGAACCCCACGCCTGGCAGCTCCCTGGGCTTCCTCTGGTAGGAGGAACGGGACCCCAGCACCCTGCTTCGAGGACTCAGCATCCCGCTGGGTTGACCTGGCAGTTTCCTGCCCTGTACTCCTGTCTCTTATACACATCTTCCCCCCCCGCCTTGGATTCCTTCAATGACGCTGTCCCTCTGGATCAGTCTCCTTGGGCTGTCATAACAGAGAACAGAGTGGGAGGGCTTAAAGCAGAAACGTCTTCTCTCATGGTTGTGGAGGCGAGAAGTCCAGAATCAAGGTGTTGGCAGGGCTGTCCTATCTCCGAAGGATCTAGAGGAGAATCTGTTTCACTCCTTTCTCCTAGCTGCTGGTTTTAGGCAGTGCTCCGTGGGATTCCCTGGCTTGCAGCCTCCTCATCTCAGTCACTCCTTCCATCTTCTCTGTCTGTTTGTCTGTGTCTTCCCTCTTCTTATAAGGACGCTAGTCCTGTTAGATAGGGCCCACCCTAGGCGGAGTATGAGCTTACCTTAACTTGATCACATCCGCAAAGACCCATTTCTAAATAAAGTCACATTCTCAGCTTCCTAAGGGAATTAGGAATTCAACACACCTGTTGGGGGGACAGAGTTTAAGCCATGACAACCCCTGCCCCAAACAGGTTCCGGTGCCCCCTTCTCTGTATTCCCATAGCACCCCTTAGTTAAATGTTCCGCAACAGTTCTCACACGGTGTTATCATTTTCTGTGTAGTTGTTTCTGCCACTAGACTGTTGCTTTCGCTAAAACTCTCATCTTTGTCTTTGCAGGCCAAGTTCCTAGCCAAAGTCCAGCATTCAAATGTTAGATGAAATTTACCATCATCATGATTTTTTAAAGATAATTTTATGTACTTGTTTATTTTTGGCTGTGCTGGGTCATGGGGAAGGAAGTGGCAACCCACTCCAGTATTCTTGGCTGGAGAATCCCGTGGATCGAGGAGCCTGGCTGGCTGTAGTCCACGGGGTCGCAGAGAGTCGGACGCGACTGAGCTAATGCTACTGCGCTGGCTCCCCGTCGCTGTGCGGGCGTGTCTCTAGCTCTGGCGAGCAGTGGCTGATCTGGTCTCCCTTGCAGTGCGCAGGCTTCCCACTGCAGCGGCTTGTCTTGTTGCAGAGCACAGGCTCTAGAATGCGTGGGCTTCCGTTTTTGTGGCGCACGGCTCCATAGATGTGGTTCCCCGGCTCCAGAGCACAGGCTCAGTAGCTGTGACACATGGGCTTAGATGATGTTCAGTCGCTAAGTCGTGTGCGACTCTTTGCACTCCCATGGACGTCAGCACACCAGGCTCCTGTGTCCTCCACTGTCTCCCAGAGTTTGCTCAAATTCATGCCCATTAGCCATCAGCCATCTCATCCTCAGTCCCCCCCTCCCTCTCCTTCCTTCAATCTTTCCCAGCATCAAGGTTTTTTCCTAATGAGTTGGCTCTTTGCATCAGCTGGCTGAAGTATTGGGCTTCAGCATCAGTCCTTCCAATGAATATTCAGGGTTGGTTTCCTTCAGTTACTCTGAGGCATGTGGAATCTTCCCAGATAAGGGATGGAATCCATGTCTCCTGCACTGGCAGGTGGATTGTTTACCACTGAACCACAGGGGAGCCCCATGATGATGTTTTATGTGTATACAGTGTTGATAACATACTTATTTACGGTTACGTTAAGTAGATATGAAAATCCATATTAATGTTGTAGGCAACCGTTAGTATTTGTTGCATACTTACCATATGTTAGATGTTATGTTAAACACGTTGGGTTTTTATTTAATCCTGTTTAATCCACCCAAGAATATTGAGGTTGAAATATGATTATCCCCATTAGATTTAACACGGTTAGTTCAGTTTCCTGAGGTCAGACAGCCAGTATGTGGGAGACCCAGGGGCCTGCCCATAGGCCATCTGACTGCAGACTCGGGCACATACATGTCCGGACCCGACTGTCCTGTAGACTGTCCTCTCTGATGCTCCCATTTTAGGGATGTAGTGTGTCCAGTGTTCATGTTCGCCTTTACCTAATGAAGATGCTGAGGCTGAGAGAAGTTCCTTAACTTCTGTTCACCTGGCTGTGCCCACGTCTGTCTACATCAAGGTCACCCTTTTTAGCATCTGCTTTTCCTTATTGATCATGAAACGATTTTTAAGGCTATTAAAAGTAAGGCAGACCTGTATTGGAAGAAGTATCACCTTAATAATCCGTGAGCTTAACTGATCTTACGGAAGCAAGACTTGTCAGTTGCAGTGAGAAACCCTTGCGAAAAACAGTGTCATCATCCTCAACTCCAAGAAAAAGAATGTCCCCAAATATCCTGTGGTTTCTCTGTCAAGTGATGACAGATCATATTTTGAGTCAACACTTCTTGAGAAAGGAGGGGAGTTACTGCACGTCTGTTGGGACCCCTCCAGCCTGTCTCTGCCTGTGCATGTCCTGGGCCCTGAACCCCACGCCTGGCAGCTCCCTGGGCTTCCTCTGGTAGGAGGAACGGGACCCCAGCACCCTGCTTCGAGGACTCAGCATCCCGCTGGGTTGACCTGGCAGTTTCCTGCCCTGTACTCTGGGACCTATAACCAGAGTGTCTGCAAACCCCAGGCATCACTCCTGGTGTCTGGGAGTGTCTTACTTCTCCAACCTGAGTCTCCGCTCAGGTAACCTGCCCGATTGCCTCATTTTTCTTGACCTGTGACCCCGTGGTGGTGTTGCCAAACTCCAGTTTCCCCTGGAATGTGTCAGAACCGTGGACTTTGGTGGCTCAGACTTTGTGGCCTGCGGACAGTGTCTCCTGGCAGAGTTGGCCAGCCTGGCTTCATGTTTTGTCTGCTGCTCACGATCTCTCACCATCACCAGACCTCAAATGCTACCAGTTGGCCTGATTCCCACCTTTTTTCTCTTTCCTTCTCTTAGAATGCTGTGTCTTGCCTCCTGGGCTGCCCTGGTTGGCACTGACAGTGTCCGTCCATCCACTCGGCCACTGTCCAGCCCACACTTAGTTCTGTCCAGCCTTGACCATACTATGTATTGCCTTTCTTTCAAATGGGATCTAGTGCTCACCTTAAATATGAGATTCTTTACTGAGGCAATGCCTGGAAGGACAGAAAAGGGGCAAGCCACTGCTCAGGGCATCAGTTGAAGAGGGCAGCACAGAACCCCGCTTGGGGCCTCTGGCCTGGCAGAGGGCACACCTGGCCTTCAGTGGCCACCATCCAGTGACGCCACACTGGCTCGAACGGCAAGATCCCCTCATCACATCACGGCCACACCGTCACGTGCTTCCTATACTATGGCCTCAGGATTATTGGGACTTCTATCAGGCTCCCCCTGGCTGGCCCCTTCCTGGACGACTCTTAGCCCTTGGTGCCTCCATTCACATGTCTCAGCTCTTCTGCTTCCTCATCCTTCCTGCTCTCTTCAAACTCTGTGATTTCTCCCAAGTGGGGAATGTGTTGCTGTTACCTGTGTAACTCCAGATCCAGGCAATTGTATGTGCCCAACATGTGTCATAGGAATGAATGGATGGATGGATTCAACTGCCATACCTCAAAAGCCTGCAACACAAACCGCAGGTTGCCCTCTGAAAAATGGTCATCTGATGGGTAAAACACTAAACCGATTCAACAGGATTTTTGTTTCTGTTTTCGTCTTGTCCAGTTGGGGAAAGACAATTAAAACATTGCTGTCTCTGTGGTCACAGCTAGCCATACAGAGAGCAGCTGGACCTGGCCGCAACCTTGGCAATAAGTGATGCTTCCTCTTGCTTAAGTACAGTTTCTGAAGAAAGAAACTGTAGAAGAAAGTTCTATTATATACTTGTCATTGTTCAGTCACTCAGTCGTGTCTGACTCTTTGCAACCCAGTGGACTGCAGCACACCAGGCTCCCCTGTCCTTCACTATCTCCAAGAGTTTGCTCAAACTCATGTACACTGAGTTGATGATGCCTTCCAACCATCTCATCCTCGGTCATCCCCTTCTCCTCCTACCCTCAATCTTTCCCAGCATCGGGGTCTTTTTCTGTGAGTTGGCTCTTTGTAGCAGGTGGCCAAAGTATTGGAGTTTCAGCGTCAGTCCTTCCAATGAATATTCAGGATTGATTTTCTTTAGGATAGATTGGTTTAATTTCTTTGCCATCCAAGGGACTCTCAAGAGTCTTCTCCAGCACCACTATTCAAAAACATCAGTTCTTTGGCACTCAACCTTCTTCATGGTCCAACTCTCACATCTGTACATGACTACTGGAAAAACCATAGCTTGGACTATGTGGACCTTTGTAGGCAAAGTGATGTCTCTGCTTTTTAGTATGATCTCCAGGTTTGTCATAGCTCAATCGAATTATTTCTTGCTGCAGTTTCCCACCTCCTCCCTCTTTTCCCTGAGTGGAATTAGAGCTCACCATCTCTCAAGTTCAGAGCAAGACACGGAACTGACTCTGAGAGCATCCGTTGTCTCCTCACCTTTGTCTTGTTATGCACGTGTCTCTCACACCTTCAAAACTTGTGCGTTTTCTTTAATGCATTCGTCCAAAATAGACTCCTGTGCTGTTTGAGAAAACAGTTTTCATGTGTTCATATATTGTTAAAAAGTAATGGGTTCGTATTTTTTAAGTCTAATCTTTCTTACTTCTTCCCCTCAAATACAGAATCTCAGATTCTTTGAGGTCCAACGTAATTTAAGCACTAATTCCTTGCTAAGTGCTTTTCAGATTACTGCACTCACCATGCGGATTTCATTAAGCCCTCCCCAATCTCTTTGTATTCACGTCTCAGGAAAAGCAAAGTAACTCTTGCTGTGTATTCAGATTTTTGCTCAAGAGTTGTTAATCTTTTATGTCTGTTTCTGAAGATGTATGTATTTATTTGCCCTTCAAGAAGAAAACAGAAGTCTGCTACAACCAAAAGAGACCTCAAGGGCTGGACCCCTTGTTTCATTTGGGGAAACATCTGGTTATTGCAATGCAGAGAGCTCTCATTTCAGGGTTTGCAGTCCTGAGAGGTTTCAGCTTTAAATCACCCTGTGTTGGCAAACAATAGTAAGAGCCAGGCCAGGAAAGAAACAGACAAATCTCATGTATGGAATGAGATTAAATAAAGGCATCACCATGCCAATATTCCCCTTGGCAATATGTCTATTTCTAATATATTCTCCTTAGAAGCCAATATGTTATGTCAGTGATGATGACATTGGAAGCCATTCTCTTCTGGACCTTCTCCTTTAGAATTGGCATCTGGATCAGAAGGCTGTATCTTGATTTTTTTTTTTTTTTAAGACTAGAGTACATTTGTAGTGAAAAGTGAAGTCGCTCAGTCATGTCCAACCCTTTGTGACCCCATGGACTGTAGCCTACCAGGCTCCTCCCTCCATGGGATTCTCCAGGCAAGAGTACTGGAGTGGGTTGCCATTTCCTTCTCCAGGGGGTCTTCCCAACCCAGGGATCGAACCTGGGTCTCCTGCATTCCAGGCAGACGCTTTAACCTCTGAGCCACCAGGAAAGTGGCATGCATTATGTGAATGATAGTGTTGGGTCATTCTCAGTGGAAACTTTCAAGTGGTTATAAAAAGAGATGTATTTAAAACCAGACCTGGGCCCTAGTTCTGACTCTGCCATTTGTTTGCTCTATGATGTTGGAAATCTCACTTTCCAGCCTTAAGCCTTGATTAGTTTATCCATGAAATGTAAAGTGGCATGCATTATGTGAATGATAGTGTTGGGTCATTCTCAGTGGAAACTTTCAAGTGGTTATAAAAAGAGATGTATTTAAAACCAGACCTGGGCCCTAGTTCTGACTCTGCCATTTGTTTGCTCTATGATGTTGGAAATCTCACTTTCCAGCCTTAAGCCTTGATTAGTTTATCCATGAAATGGGAATAAGACTGAAACTTCATGAAAATTTCAGGTGAATAACCAGAGTGTTAGACCTATCTCTGTCACTCCCAAATTTTGATATGTGCACCTCACTTTGTTTTGAGCAGTTATCAGTGCAGAATCCTGGAGTCCTCAGAGGCTTGTGCTCACAGAGAGTATCCACTCAAAACCCCACGTGGGAGACATGATTATATAGAAGAAGGGCCTAGGATGTCAGGGCAACTGCTTTGAAAGACAGTGCTTCTTTGGCATTTACATGGAGGGTTTCTTTAAAAAAAAAAAAAAAAAGCAAAAACCAAACCCAAAACCCCACCCTTTTTTTACTGAAGTGAGGCTGGTATGCAGTCAGATTAAATGGGTCTCCTCATAAATGGGCCAGTGGTCCTCTTGGGGCCATAAATCAGGATCACCCTGCTGCTGCTTCCGTTCAGCCTAGAAGAGGAGCTGAAACACCCCAAGTAGCTGGAAGAAAGCTCTGACAGGCTTCTTCCAGGAAAGGAAAAGTTGATGCTGGGCCTCTGTCTTGGCCTGTCTTAGCAAACAAAGCCTGGAGTTGTCCCTCCCTCACTTGCCTCTGGGCATAGCTGACCTGTCAGCTCAGGCAAGCAAAGAGTAAGGCCTCCCAAGGGCCTGAGGCACCAGCTGGACAGGAGAACCTCAAAGGAGAGGGGGCAGGAGGGAAGAAGGGGAATGAGCTAGAATAATGGTGGAAAAAAGAGAAATTAGAGAAGAAAACTTCATTCCCAAGAATGGTTGTGGAGGGTCACCAGGGCTACCGCCAGAGGCATCTTAGCTGCTGATCTGTCTCCCTGGGAGCAGTACCACACCACCAGGAAGAGTATTTGTTATCTGAAAACAGAAGAAGCCTCAGGAGAGAGATCTTGCAGCTACTCACAAACTCAGTACACTGTAACAATCCCTACCTTTAGAAAGGCCTTACTAATTTAAAAAAAAAAAAAAATCCCTTTATATCCCTTTGAAATGACTTCTTTTATTATCACACTAAAAAAAAAAATTCAGTGTTTATATTGGAAAACCCATCCTCTTTGTGCCCTTCCATTTTTATTGCAGGGCATAAAGCTGTGTTTTTTTATTCAACAAATAAAGATTTCAGAAGGTAGTCAATTATTTGCTGATTGAATTAGAGGAAGAATGTGTGACTATCCCATAGAACTCAGAAATGTATATAGCTAATTTTATGCCCACATGTATCTAACCCATGGGTTTCCCAGTTGTCTCAGTGTTAAAGAGTCCACCCACCAGTGCAGGAGCCACAGGAGATGTGGGTTTGATCCCTGGGTCAGGAAGATTCCCTGGGGAAGGAAATGGCTACCCATTCCAGTGTTCTTGCCTGGAGAATCCCATAGACAGAGGAGCCTTGTGGGCTATAGTCCATGGGATTGTAAAGAGCCAGATTCGACTGAGTATGCAGATAATGTATCTGACCCAGCCTTCGTAATTATAATCACTCTTTGCTTTTTATTTCCTAGTGGAAATAGGATAGGTTGGAGCTGAATGGATCATTATAAAGTATGCACATCTAAACTGAACTTTTCTTAAATCTAAGTCATTTGGATAAGAAGCCTCTTTTGATAAAATCAGGTTGACAATTGGATTCACTGGGCACTTCAGTGTTAAATATATTCTTCCTACCCCCTTGGTCATAAGGCAGTCACATCTGCATTGGAAGTTAAGAAACAGAAAATAGAGTTGACAATAATAGCAGAGCTTCCTGGTCCATGGTTTTACACTCTAATATGCTATCTTCTGTCCTACTGTGTTAATATTTTAAATAACGTATCTTCTTTTCCATAAAGCATTAAGTTAATCTTTACTCGTTACCTTTCTGTATTACTATATTTATGCTAATGAGAAAGTCCTGAAAAATAGAAAGCTGGAAGCCAAATCACCTTTGTGGGAAGACAGCAAAGTAACCACAGAAACTGATCTAAGATCCACCAGCCAAAATGATATCTTATGTACTTTACAGACTCGATCTGTGTACCAGGCTTTGATCCAGGCCTCAACATGATGACTGGGATCACCCCTATTAATCCGATGATACCAGGCCTGGGGCTGGTACCACCCCCACCGCCAACAGAAGTGGCTGTCGTCAAAGAAATAATCCACTGCAAAAGTTGTACTCTTTTCCCTCAAAATCCAAGTAAGTGGCATCTGTAAGCAGTATTTGATCATCAAGTTTTAATTTCTTTCTTTTTTTTAAATACAGTGTTCATTTTCCAAATGTGACTCAAAAGTTCTCCCACTTTGGTACACAGAGAGGGAATCATGCTACAGAAGTCCTTTGTCTCTAGAACAGAAAAAATCTGTGGGTCCCTGTGTCTTTCCAGGTGCTGAATCGACACCATGAAGGGCACACGTGTGATTGGGGATGTATAACCAGCATTAAGAATCTTTTTTTTGCACGCAATGAAGTCTAGCATTTGCTGCGGATCAGAGTGTGAAATATGTGAACACTTCCATCCATCTTCACAAATGCGGGAGAGAAACTCTGAAATGTGTTTTGCTAGATGGAAAACAGAATTAATTTGGCAGTTAGCAATTTTGGTTGGGGGAGCCCACATCTGCGAGCTCCTAGGCCAATTGCCTTCACTTGAAGGAAACATACATTTGATGAAATGAATAGGCCAGTTTTTGTTTTTTTTTAATTTCTGATACTAAGTTTATGGGCTTAAATACCTGGATTTTTTTTTATTCATATTAATCAGTGTTGCCTTTTTAAAGTGGACCTTCTAGAAGATTGCTTTAGTAATCTACATATAAACTAGGTAAAATGTTGTGACAGTGTACCTTTTATCTTTTTATACAGCCTCCCTCAAATTTGGGAGTTTGCTCATTTAAATGTGAATAATTTTTTTTTGAAAGCGTATTTTTTTCAGGCCCGCCGTTTCCCAGCCAAGTAAGTACTATGCCTGCTTTGCGGCTGTTTCCGTTCTGCCTCGTCGCTCCATTATACCCCAGAAAGACAAAGCAGATAACCAGCCTCAGGTTTCCAGCACGTTGTTATTGCATCATGCTTTGTAATTTCTGAAGGCTTCCCCTGCCCCCGCCGGTTCTCTGGGCCTCTGTATTATGAAGGAGAAATGAACTTACGCTTACATTTGCTTTATCTCTGTTCGTGGACGGGCATAGCCACTCTGTAGAAAGGAGCAGAGAAGAATGGAGAGGTGGGAAGGAGGCAGGCACTGAAAACAGGACACCCCCATCCGTGTCTGCCGCTTGAGACGTTCATCATCGCTCAGAATAGGGAAAGTTAGTCTGCGAGTGTGACTGTTGCCAGTGAACCAGAGAAAAGAAAGATAAAATAAAATGGAGCAAAAATAAGTAAAAGGCAAAACACCCTGTGTTTGGTTGTGATTCTCAGATCTTCCACCCCCATCTACAAGAGAACGACCTCCCGGGTGTAAGACTGTCTTTGTCGGAGGATTACCGGAAAACGCCACCGAGGAGATCATCCAGGAAGTCTTTGAGCAGTGCGGTGACATCACAGCGATTCGGAAAAGCAAGAAGAATTTCTGTCACATCCGCTTCGCCGAGGAGTTCATGGTTGATAAAGCCATTTACCTTTCTGGTACTTAGCATTACATTAGGGATTTTCCCCCCCCAGCTCTTTGATGATGTTTTGTGATATTAATATGAGCGTATTCCCTTTGGCCTTAATGTGCAATAAAAGCACTCACAATTTGGGGCTGGAAAGGAGGAATTCGGCCTTTTCCCCCGGGTGCCAGAACCGCAAAGTCTGTGAGCGCACCTCTAGGCTGCAGGCATGGTTTCCTACCATCCAGGCTTTAGGGATTCCACTGGCTTTCTAATCAATGTCCTCAAGTGCTTATTAGCTGAGAAGCAATATTATGACTACCGAGGACTGCTGTTATTATTAGATGTAATTCTCGGAGGGGAATACAGCCCTCTCTCAGCGTAATTTCCGTTTTTCAGAAGTGGTTCACTTTCTAGACAGCGGGGCACCGCCAGTTTAAGATCAGTGCCTTACAGGAAGTGATCCTGGCCGAGGGGAGGCCCAGTCTCCCTGCCCGTTTGCTCGTGCAGTTAGCCTAGCTAAGCCCACCCACCAGCCCTTCTTCTCTGGTGCCATTTACAGGCGGTTTTTACAGATGTCAAAACTAGGAGTATTAAGGCTGCCTTCCGTCGCGTGGGTGTTGGAGCAAATGTACGTGTTCCCAGTGAATTTAAGGTTCTCCCTCCATCGCAAAAGAATTCGGAGACAAAGTGATAGGTACCAAGTGGGTTTATTTAGAGAGAAACACACTCCGCAGACAGAATGTAGGCCATCTCAGAAGGTGAGAGAGAGCCCTGAAACATGGCATGGTTCATTTTTAGGAGCTGTCATTTTATAAGCTAATGAGTGGGAGGATTATTCAAACTATTTTAGGGAAGGGGTGGAGATTTCCAGGTATTGGGCCACTGCCCGCTTTTTGACCTTTTATGGTTGGCCTCAGAACTGCCCCAATGCTAGTGGTGTGTCATTTAGCACACGCTAATATGTTACACAGAGCACATGATAAGGCTCGAGGTCTACTGGAAGTCCAGTCTCCCACCATCTTGGGCCCAGCTGGTTCTAACCAGTCTTTGTCATGTCCTGTGGCCATGTCATTCTTTTAGGGGTTGTGCCCTAATCTCTTCCCATCCTGTTTCATACGGAGCCTGTCCACAAGGTCTTTGCCAAGTCTAAGAATCACAGAGCATTTGAAGGACGTCTTTTTGGATTTAATTCACCGCTATTCCTTCCCTCTCTTTCTTCATCTGCACATTTCAGTCTGTCACTCTGCATACCACCTCCCTCTTCCCAAAGCAAAGCTAGTGAGAAAAGAATAGGGGGAAAAAATCTGAACATCACTACCAGCTTTTATTAACTTCTACAGTCAGCCCCTGCTGCTGCTGCTGCTGCTGCTGCTAAGTAGCTTCAGTCATGTCTGACTTTGTGCGACCCCATAGACAGCAGCCCACCAGGCTCCCCAGTCCCTGGGATTCTCCAGGCAAGAACACTGGAGTGGGTTGCCATTTCCTTCTCCAGTGCATGAAGAAAGTGAAAGTGAAGTCGCTCAGTTGGGTCAGACTCTTAGCAACCCCATGGTCTGCAGACTACCAGGCTCCTCCATCCATGGGATTTTCCAGGCAAGAGGACTGGAGTGGGGTGCCGTTGCCTTCTCTGCCGTCAGCCCCTATGGCCATCAAATTCTCTTGCAAACCCCAGAAGCCTTGGGGTTATTCCAGTACTGCAGAGATATCCCTGTGCTAAATAGTGACCTGGAGAACTTTAAAACCTGACAAACTGAGGCAAAGTGAAAGTGAAGTCGCTCAGTCATATTCAACTCTTTGCGACCGCATGGACTGTAGCCTACCAGGCTCCTCTCTCCGTGGGATTCTTCAGGTGAGAATACTGGAGTGGGTTGCCATTTCCTTCTCCAGGGGAATCTTCCCAACAACCTAAAAAAATTCCAAAATGGAGATGGAAGACAAAACATAGAAATATTGTACAGCATACATGTTTCTTGCAACTCTTGAGCTATAGCATCAGAGTAATCTATTAGACAACCAGGAATTCTGATGAGTGCTTGGCACTGGGTTTCACATGCCTCAGTCAAGATAACCTCTCTCTGAGCCTCTGTTTTCTCATCTGCAAAACTGAAACAGTAACACTGCTACCTCATCAGACGATTAGGAGGAATAAATCCAAATAATGGGAATAATGGATACTAAGCACCTAGCAGGACATATGCAGCATGGGAACCATTCAGAAAGTGGTTGTTTTTAACACAAATATCCTGATGATGATAAAGTAGGACTGGCCTCCCAGGAGCCTTGCCCTGGGTTTTCAGATCCCTAATCACAGCTCTACCAATAAACTGTGAGTTTATCCCATCTTATTAAATGAAGGAGTTAGAATAAATCAGAGGTGCTTTTCAACACCGACATAACACAATGTTTAGACCCAATCAGAAACCTCATAGTAGAGATGAACACTTCCAAATTTAGGCACTTCACGAAGTCCCAAATTTATGCCTTGATGCTATTTTTTTTTTTTTTTTTCAAGCTCTGACCTGCCCCCCACCCACCCCCCACCCTGACTGCCCCTTGGCAGCAAAAGGAGCCCACAGCAAAGGCCTCACCTCCAGCCTCCCCTGCCCGGGTGCAGCATCGTCCTGGAAAGATCTGAAGGGCTGATTGGGAGGGGCGGGAAGGCAGACAGACTGCTCATGTGCAAGCTTTCCTGCAAGCCAGAGCCCAGCTGGATGGCCTGTCTAATTTTAGGACCATGATCACATCTGAAGGCCAAGTTAAATTTAGACTCGGCCTCATCACAGGCTCTTTTAAGAGCCTTAATGATGGTGTTTGGGTGAAAGAGGGGGTGCTTTCTGGAACCAGAAATGTCTGAAAAGTGATGTTCTGGACCCGAGCAGGGGAAAGTTTCCTGGCCATTTGGGACAGCTGGCCAGTCTTAGGCCAGTCTTCCTGCTCAGCTGTTAGGTATATATTACCACGGCCTGTTGGTTTGTTAAGTTCTCCACGGCCCACAGCCAAGATACACTCTGCTTTAGCATTAATACTGGTCCTCTGTGATCAGTATTGATAGGTATTGTTATGTCTTCCCATTTGGGGAGAATATCGTTTAAACCTGGAAGGGAGACGGTCATAACAGGAAGCAGATGTGAGATCAGTTTCACCTTTGTAACTTTTCAAAGATGTGAAGTGCCCTCCTGGGGAGGCGCCAGGCAGTCCTGGGATTTTCGGCTCAGTTTCAACCCCTTTCTTGCCTGGAGAATCCCAGGGATGGGGGAGCCTGGTGGGCGGCGGTCTATGGGGTCACACAGAGTCGGACACGACTTAGCAGCATCACTTTCTAAAAAGAATGTAAGTGAGCTTATGAGGCAGAGTTACAGTACATTGAAAATAGAAAATTGAGGCCATAAAAAGCAGAGGGGGATAGATAAAAAGCTCCCTGCTCCATTTGTTTGTGAGCTTCCTGGAAGCCAGAGGGAAGAAGGAGTTAGGATAGGTGTCCTGGTTCTTGCGATCATCTTGGTAACACTGGCTTGGAGCTCACTTCCCAGCGAAGAGTTTAGCTGCCCTGGCCGGTTCCAAATCGCAGAGGACAGCAGCTTCCCGCCTCCTCCGGGAAGGATGTCCTTCCTAAGGGAAAAAGAGGTCAGCAAGAGCTCCCAGGCTCACCTTGAATGGCCTGGACCCGACTGTTGACAGTGGCACGGGACCGTGTCGTGACCCTGTGAGGTGACCAGAGGCTCCCCCATTGGTTTCAGGTTACCGGATGCGCTTAGGGTCCAGCACGGACAAAAAGGATTCGGGCCGCCTGCACGTGGACTTCGCCCAGGCGCGGGACGACTTCTACGAGTGGGAGTGCAAGCAGCGTATGCGTGCCCGCGAGGAGCGGCACCGGCGCAAGCTGGAGGAGGACCGCCTGCGGCCGCCCTCGCCACCACCCATCATGCACTACTCGGAGCACGAGGCCGCCCTGCTGGCCGAGAAGCTCAAAGGTAGGAGCCTGGTGCCGGCTTCCTCTGCATCCGAGCCCAGCGCCCTCCCCAGGCGCCGAGGCCTCGGGAGTCTCTCGTGGCCCTTTGCATCCTGATCTCATAGAGCTGGTGTCACCCACTTGGGCTTCCTCATGCTCCCTGGACAGAGCCTGGCCCCCACCCGGCCCTCACCCCGGAGTTCTCCCTGATCGGGTGCGTTCATCACTCACAAAATTCATGCAAAGACGGGCAGGAGAGCTCCTGTACTAACGGCAAAGCAGCCTGCCAGGTTCCCACCCGTGTTGAATGAACCTGTGTCTCTTCCTGTGGGGCTGGGCAGTCCCAGGGCTCCTGCTGATCTGTAGGGTCTGCACCTCCACTGGGCTCTTAACCAAGCTTCCCCAAAGGCTCATCAGGCTGCGGCATGTGCAGGACAGAAGGGAAATGTAGAAGAGGGCCCCTCTGTCTTCAGAGCCGGAGTGGAAGGGACCCTGCTAACACCTGCAGAAGAATGAGGTTTAGGAGTGAGAGCGTTTCATTTCTTTGAATGTTTGCTGTGCTTGTCTCCCGGGTTTGAGACCCTGGGAGAGACAGACAGACAGACAGAGGCTTTAGTACCTGCCGCAGTGAACCACAGATGATTGGGGAGGGTCCAGATTTTGAAGGTAGGAGGACATATGTGTGAGTTCTGTTTCCTTCTTGATCAAAGTTGGTGGTCAACCCCTCCTCTGTTATCGGGCATGTCAGATTTTAAAGAGAGGACACAGGTCGTGGTTGCTGGCCACACACAGGTGTCTACAAGGAAACGATGCCCTATGACAAAGGCAGTGACCCTCCATCAGTATGTGAGCAGCACGCTGCAGAACTCAGGGACACGCATGCATGATGTTGAGGAAGGTGTCAAAGCTTTCACAGAGGAGGCAGAGCTTGAACCTTGCAAGAGAAACAAGAATTCCCTCCCTGCCCCCCGCCACGAGAATAAAGGGTCCAAAGACATTCTTGTCAGAGGTGGGAGCCTAGGAATAAAGACGCCAGGAAGCAGATGGGGAATTGGGCGCAGAAGGAGAGAGGCACGTTGCCTCCTCTGGGGAAACTGAGAGCCGCTTGGAAGTTCACAGGAGTGAAGGTGACGCTGGGAACCCAGTGTGGGGCCAGATGGGGGAGCCCCGAGGGCTGCCGCTGGATCTGGGTTTTACTCCATCAACAGTGCAGAAGTCAAGAAGGACTCTTAGGAGAGGAGAGACGTGATTTATCCTTGGGAGTGTTTTAGAGCCTAGTTGGCGGTGTTCAAAGTGGATTGTGTGTTTTCACTAAAGGAAACTTGAAAAGCTGCCCCAGACCTATTTTCGGAAGATAAAAAGTTGGCATTCTTTTTTTTTTTTTTTTTTTAAGAATTAAAAAAAAAAAATCATGTATTTATTTTTTCATTTATCCTTGGCTTCCCTGAGTCTTTGTCGCCGCATGTGCTTTCTCTAGTTGCGGCGAGTGGTCGCTGCTCTGCACTTGCTGTGCGCAGTCTTCTCATTGCTGTGCTTTCTCTGGTTGCAGAGCTCAGGCTCTAGGGAGGGCTTAATTGCCCCACAGCCTGTAGAATCTTTCCAGATTAGAGACTGAACCTGCGTCCCTTGCATTGACAGGTAGATTCTTAACCACTGGGCCACCAAGGAAGTCCTAAAAAAGAATTAAAAAAAAAAAAAAAGACTTCTGTTTCTAGTCTTCATCCTCTCCTCTGGCCTTGGGGACCCTTAATCAGATGTAACTGCCACTGAAATGCCCCTCTGAAACTGTGGACTTGGAAAGTTTTTTGAAAAATGCACCTTGTGAGAGCTGTGAGTTGAGTTTATTCAGTGTCTTACTGAGGACTACAGCTCAGAAGACAGCCTCTCAAGATGGCTCTGAGGAGCTTTTCCAGAGTTACAGGTCAAGGAGGAAGCGTATGCATGATTTTGGTGAAGGGGCTACCTGCCATCAAGCAGGCATCTCAGTAGAAGGTTGCTGCTCGTCACGAGGAACAGACATCTTGGTAAACGGTTTTAGTACTTTTCTCTGTGAGGGACAAGGCAAGAATCTGGGCTCACGAAACTTCCTCCCGAAAATATCTGCCTATCTGGAGGTCCGTTCTGCCGGTTTTCCCAGAGCACAGAGTGCCACGTGCCTAATCCCTGCTCTGAATTTCTTCCAGGCTGTGTTGAAAGTCCACAGCTGCAGTGGTCAATGACTTAGTCCTCCTGGAACCTTCTTTAGCTGACATAACCGTGGAGTCACTCTTATCAATGCCCCTTGGCACACCCTCTGCCTCTCCACAAAGGCAAGCCCTGCCGTCATGAATACATAGGCTGTGGCTGTCCTTTTAATAAAAGGCATATAACATGCAAATGTAGACACCCTCTCACTTTTCTGTTCAGACCAGAATCCGTAAGGAGTGGGCAGAGTGAGAAAGAACACCCTTCTCAAGCAGGAATGCTGATCTCGAAACAAATTTTCCTTCACTATCTAGCACACTGTCTTCCTGTAGCTCAGACAAGTGAAGAATCTGCCTGCAACACAGGAGATCTGGGTTTGATCCCTGGGTCAGGAAGATCCCCTGGAGAACAGAATGGCACCCCACTCCAGTATTCTTGCCTGGAGAATCCCATGGACAGAAGAGCCAGGCCACAGTCCTGGGGTCTCAGAGTTGGACACGACTGTGCAACTTAACACTACTGTCTCTAGCACATTGTGTAGTATCTGCTAAATGCACTACATCAGCTAGACTGCATTCGATCGTGTCCACACCAAGAAGTGACAGAAATGTGCACCCTGGCGCTGTGACCCATGGAGGGATTGCAGGAAAGCTTGGCATCTGCATTCATGTTCTTTGTAAGAAGCCAGCACCAGAGTGTCTGCACGTACAAGTCACACAGCGTGGCCTTTCCTGTAAGAGGATAGCAGACTGGGGTATCCGTTTGGTAAAGTCATTTACAAACCCTGCCATTTCAAAAATATATAGAAGAGCATAATATGCAGAATTTAGAAGCAGCACCTTTGCCAAGTAACGTGTGATCCCTTGAGGAGAGAACAGATTGGAAATTTTAATAGATGGCAGTTACAGTAGAATAAACTAGCCTGGGCGACATCTTAGGCAACAGTCAGGTAGTATCAAGCTTGACAGTTTCAACCGGAGCACAGAGTTTGGAACATAAACAGCATTTAATTGCTTAGGAAATTGGCTGCCTCAGAGAGGAAATCCACTCCATGCTCCTTGTAACACTGCAAAGCCAGACAGGAGGAGTCAAGGAAACTGTTTCCCTGAAGATGGTTTTCCTTGATATGGGGATATAAAATGCCATCAAGACCTCAGGTAAAATAAGCCTGGGTCAGAAAGGAAATGGAAATGCAATCTGAAAATACCTAATTGGATTTGATTTTTTTTTCCTCCCGTGAGAAATCTTGCTATCTCAGGTTTATTACAAGCATTTTCCCCCCTTTTTTATATCACACTTGTTTATCCTTACAGTTTTCTAGTGGAAAATCAGCTTTATCCAGCAAAATCTGTACTAGCTGAATCTTTTTTTGAAAAACTTTTTATTTTGTATTGAGGTATAGCAGGTCATTTCAGGTGAATAGCAAAGGGGCTCAGCCATACCTATACATGTATCCATTCCCGCCCCCAGACTTCCCTCCCATCCAGGCTGCCACATAACAGTGGAGTTCCCAGTGTTATACACCAGGTCCTTGCAGGTTTTCCATTTTAAATACAGCAGTTTGTTCATGTCCATCCCAAACTCCCTAACTGTCCCTTCCCCTCATCCTTCCCCTCTGGCCAAGTCTTTGTTATGACCCTCAAGGCCCTCCTAGTCCTGCCCAGTGTTAAAACTATGCTTAATAGTAGATGCTCAGTAAGTTATTCTCTTTCGCTCTTCCTTCGCTGTTTGGAGCTTGTGAGCGTGTTGCATTTCCACCCACAATGCCAGGAATGAAAGCATGGGGAGGGCATGGAGACATGCCCTCAGCCATCATTCATTCACTCCACACATATCCCTGAACGCTCTACTGGACCCCTGACACTCTGAGGCCAGGGGAACACAAAGCCCCTGCCTTACAGGGTTTACGTTTAGTTTCGGTTCATTCGAGTGATCCAGGCAGTTACAAAGCACTGTTCTGGGATGAGAGATGGCCAACCTCCTGGGACCAGGTAGCCCCGATCCAGTGACCCCCGGGCTTTCTGAAGTCAGACGAGACATTGAGTTGCAACTGTGTAGTGTCTAAGGCACCAAACGCCCAACGTCTGTTAAGGTTAATGCAGATTCTAAGAAAGAAAATTAGTAGGCACCCCGCGGATTAAACAGACATTGTTCTGAGAGGATTCCACTTAATGAAGACTGACTGGAAAGTAGCTTCTCGCAGATGCAGAGTTTATAGCACGGCTTTGAGAAAGTGACAAGGGGCTCGATACCAGCATAATTGCGCTTTATTGGAGACGGTAGCACCCAGCAGACGAGATAATGAATTTCTGCCTTTCTAAGACAGACCATCCACCCTGGGAGGAGCCTCGTGTTGGGACTGTGGAAGGAAGAGATTGATTAGACAGTGAAGAGAGATGATTTCCTGATTCATGGGGGATTTCTCCTGGCAAGAGCATTTCAAAGTTTTTGTGTACTTTTCCCCCTTTCAGAAAACTTCGCATAATCTTTCACCATGGGATGAAAGCAATGGTTTCTCTCTTGGCCTCAGGTGAAGTTTTGACAAAGCTTTGTAAGCAGTGTGCTTGGGACTCCCTGATGTGTTATCCAGGATACAGTCTTCCTGGGATCAACATTCCTAATTTCCTAGGACTTGTCTCTGATTTGCATACGGAATGGCCCCGAAGCAGCCTACCAGAGGGAGAAAGGGTGGAAGAGGTTGCCAGCGTCTTACTGAGATGGTTGTCAACAGTTATGGTTCTAAGAAAGAAAGAATCAATAATGCTATGAGCCAAGTGGAAATTCCATTAGCTGAAAGCCAGACTTCCTTCTCAGGACATAGGAGATGTGACGCATGGGAGCCTGTTTGAGAATCACTTCTTTGGCGTTACTGACCTTCACAGAGGCGAGATGGGCCATTTCATCTATTCACATTTTGCCTGATCCAAAAGCAGGAATAATCAGTGCACATTCATGTGCTAAATCTGAGAGATTGTGTGTGTGTGTGTGTGTGTGTGTAATGAATGAGAGAGAGAGTGAGCTTGTAGGGTAGGGTTTTTGTTATTTAGTCACTAAACAGTGGCCGACTCTTTGTGACCCCATGAATTATGGCCTGCCAGGCTCCTCTGTCCATAGAATTCTCCAGGCAAGAATACTGGAGTGGGCTGCCATTTCCCTCCTCCAAGGGATCTTCTGAACCCAGGGATCAAACCTGCGTCTCCTGCATTGCAGACAGATTCTTTACCGCTGAGCCACCAGGGTGCTAGGTAGGGTGGGGGGAAGTGTTAATCATTTCTGTAGCCTTCCATGCTATCTGTGATCTGAAGGGTAGGTGAGGTGCCACCCCTTCTGATGGTTAATTGAGCAGCCAGAGATGGAACTTTGTTTTGGGATGTCCATGTTTTAGGAACACATAGTAAAATTGGGGGGATGTTATAGGGCCAGCCTGAAATTGCCATTCTGCCTGAATCAATATGTACACTGTAAGTTATTTCTACCTATCAAGCCAGAAACCAGGGACAGTTTTATAGACACATCATTCAGTATGTTTGTGTGTGTGTCCATCCCCATTTCTTTGAAAAGCACTGTAGAATGTCTTACTTTTTTCCTCTCATTCACGAGACATTTTGTTCAAATGTGAACTCTCCCTACCTATCATTCCTTTCTGGACCCGCCAGAAATCAGGTTCCACTAATGCATTTCAGTTTTCATATTCAGGGTTCATTGTCTTGGCTCTTGTCCTGCCTGTGTATATAGTTTATTTATTTATTTTAACTGAAGGATGAGTACAGTATTGTGATGGCTTTTGCCATACATCAGTGTGAATCGGCCAGAGGTATACGTGTGCCCACCCCGCCATGCTGAACCCACCCTCCCTCTCCACCCCATCCCTCTGGGTGGTCCCAAAGCCCCGGCTTTGGATGCCCTACTTCATGCATCGAACATGCACTGGTCGTCTGCTTTACATATGGTAATGTACATATTTCAGTGCTATTCTCTCAAGTCATCCCACCCTTGCCTTCTGAAGTTCAGGGCCAGATCTCTGCACACAAAGAGGGAGAAGAAACTGCTTACCAATTTGATTCCCTTTCCTCTTCATTGTCTGTACATCCGTTTGATTAAAGGTCAGCGAGGGCCCACCTGTTGGGTCCTGGGCTCTATGCCCTGCCTGGGGTTTCAGATATGACCATGGCATGGGCCCTGCCTTCAAGGAGCTTGCAGTCAGTGGTTGCTCAAGGATGCTGTGACAATGGAATCATGACTGTCTTACAAACATGAAATGAACATGTGTCAGTGATTTTATTTAAGTCATTAATTAATGAGAGAACAAGTAAGATGTTAAAACTGGTTCAAAAGAGAGTTTGAGTTTGCTTTGTAAAGACTTATATTTTCTTTTGGACAAAAATTCATTTACATTATCACAGAGAAGAATTATTTGCATTATCAGTTTTCACAATTTACGTTGTGTCCCTAAAGCATGGTAAAATAATAGCCTAGTCAATGACAGTTGGAGATTCAGACCACTGTAAAATCAGAAAATCCCAGAGGGTCCTCTAGTCCTGCATTCCATCGAAAGAACCTGCTGCCCTCTCAGCGCCCATTTCCAAGACTTTGACTTATTTTTCACATTCT
Organism: Oreotragus oreotragus; assembly: GCA_006410675.1. NCBI lineage: Eukaryota > Metazoa > Chordata > Mammalia > Artiodactyla > Bovidae > Oreotragus > Oreotragus oreotragus. The sequence continues at coordinate 32,448 of SJYX01013122.1, forward strand.
TTTTCTGGCATAAGGATGACTGATGTTTAAGCCGGTGTTCTTTAAGTGGGAATGGAGGGTTTGCGGACAGAGATTCACACATCTCACGGAAATCATATGAAGGCCTTTCAGTATTCTCCACTCTCTCAGGTGCCCCTTTCCATTTCCGGTTTCCATGATCTTTTTAAGTTAGGTAAGCTCCTAACCAGTTTCCCTGTTTTTTATTGAGTGATTTCTTCCAGGTCTTCTCTAGTTTCAATGTGCATATGAAACACTTGGATGAGGATACAGATTCTGAGTCAGGAGGCCTGAGTAAGGGTGAGACTGTATTTTCAGCAGGCCCCAGAATGAGGCTCATGCTTATGGTCTTTGAATAGGAAAGATGTATCCCATATCTGAGCTTCCCAGGTGACGCTAGTGGTAAAGAACCCACCTGCCACTGCAGGAAACAGCTGATCCCTGGTTCTGAAATATTCCCTTTGAGAACGACGTGTGGCAACCCACTCCAGTATTCTTGTCTGGAGAATCCCATGGATAGAGGAGCCTGGTGGGCTACAGTCCACAGGGTCACAAAGAGTCAGACACGACTGAAGCAACTTAGAATGCATGCATGTATCCCATATTCAGTTTTTTAAATGCCTACTGTGTGCCTCATGCTGAATAAACATGAGAAAGGGGGATAGGAAGAGAGGTTGACAAATTCTGAAGTAACTAGAAATAAAATGAACTGGGTATGGATTCAGGTAGTGACACTGAAGTGTGACCATCATTATAATATTCTTTAGTCCTCACAAAGCTAAATCATTCCCTTCCCAGAATTAAAAAGCTAAATACAAGGTTAAATGCAAAGGCTATTACTTTTCCAGAATTTAAAAAAAAAAAAAAAAAGGCTTTCAAAAGATTTTTAAGTCATTGGATAAGCTGGTTAGCGTATTACTGTGGAAGACTTCTGTGTAATTTTCTGAGATCACTCTTAACTTTCATTGCTAATAGAAATAACCTCAGAGGCCTGAAGGATAAAAGGACCAGCCAGCCTAAGTGCCATGAAAACATTTATCTCTGGTGGACAACGTGAAAATACTCTTCAACATGAAATTAAAATGTTTATTATCAACTCTTGACCATTGGACTTGCTGTAACTTTCCAGTACTAATGCATTGCAAAATCTATTAGGCATAGAGTGTAATGAAATAAACTACGAAGGGAAAAACTCAGAGTGAACAGAAGGTTGAAATATGTCTTGGAAATTTTCTTCTCATCCTGACCTCTCAGACCTTGGAAGGCCAGTTGGTATATGAACCAACAATTACTGTACAGAATGACTAATGTTTTAATAGCAGGATATGTAAGGAATTGTGGGAACATTAGCAAAGGGATCCTTGATTCATGTTGCTGCTAAGTCACTTCAGTCGTGTCCGACTCTGTGCGACCCCATAGGCGGCAGCCCACCAGGCTCCCCTGTCCCTGGGATTCTCCAGGCAAGAACACCAGAGTGGGTTGCCATTTCTTTCTCCAATGCATGAAAGTGAAAAGTGAAAGTGAAGTCACTCAGTCATATCCAACTTTTAGCGACCCCATGGACTGCAGCCTACCAGGCTCCTCTGTCCATGGGATTTTCTAGGCAAGAGTACTGGACTGGGGTGCCCTGATGCATATTAGGGTTACAGAAAAGCTTCCTTTATGAAAGGCACTTAGGCTGACTCTTGAGGGAAGCAGACCAGTTAGCTGGGTCGACCAGGATCTCCAGGGACCCTCGGATGAGTGCACAGCACATGCAGAATAAGGGAGGCAAGGGCAGGGTGTTTAACTCATTATTAACTGGGGTTTTTTTGCAGAAACTAATATCTGAGGCTGGCTATTTTTATTTTGACCAGCCAAAAAATAATTGTTATTTTATTAACACTTGTGGGTTATTATATGCAATAGTTACACCTGGCACACCTGTGTAGTCTTCTAATTTTCATGAAACGTTGTCTTCTAATTTCATGAAACTCTTCTGTAGAAGCAAAGGAACATTCTCCAGCACCGTGACTTTCATTTTCACTTTCTGTGTCAGAATCAATCACTAAAGTTTTTTGTCTTTTTGTTGTTCTAATATTCACATTATCTGAATCAGAACTATATTCTGAAGAACTGGCATCTTCTGAAACACTAGTATATATGTCACTCGGACAATCAAGGTATCTGCATAAGATTCACTGAAAAATTCTTTTTCATTCAAAGTTTTGCAATGCGTCATTTTTGAAAATTTTACATTTATAATATACACAAGGCTGGAACAGAAACCTCATGGAGCAAAATGTGAAAGATAATAACAATCATAATTTGTACAATGAACACTTGATCAACTTTAAGCTCTAACAACCTCGCCTGGTGATGTTCATTGTATCACTCTCTGAAAATATATTGATAAGTCTCCAGTCAATACTGTTCAGGTAACAAATGAGATATTAATATATCTCTGGTCAAAACTGTGTTAACAAAGAGGAGCATGACAAAGGAACAGCAAATGGATTGAAAGGGGAAATGCCAATCAAGGGAGGCCATGGAAAAAATGATTGCAGTAATCCAGGTGTGACATTGCGAGGTCCCTGATTAGGAAACATTGGGGAATTTTTAGTGAGCAAATAAATGGTCCATGTGAAAGTGAAAATCACTCAGTTGTGTCCAGCTCTTGGCAACCCCGTGGGCAGTAGCCCGCCAGGCTCCTCTGTCATGGAATTCTCCAGGCAAGAACACTGGAGTGGGTTGCCATTCCCTTCTCCAGGGGATCTTCCTGACCCAAGGACTGAACGCAGGTCTTGTGCATTGCAGGCAGATTCTTTACGGTCTTACCCACTAGGGAAGACTGCGTGGTCCATAGTCGCTCCGTAATATGCAAACTCTCCCGGTTCTTAGTATGAAGAAGATGTGTTTGCCCATTCTGTTTTCTAAAGGGCACTAATGTTCAGAGTTAAGTCCGAGCATGTTCACAAAAAGTGTTTGGAATTTCTCTAATTGCATCTTGGATGTGATTTTTATGAGCTGTGTTAATTTCTTTCCACATGAATAGCTTTAATAGCGCTGCAATCTATGTCCTGTTTAAATTAGTTTATACTGTTTTCTGTTCTTAGTGATCTTTCCCTTGAAGGCAGAATTGAATTTTCATTTGAATATTGAAAATGACCACTCCCAACACACTCATGTAGCCATTCAGAAGGAGCTGCCAACTTAGTCTTAATTAATATAAATTCACTTCTTTCATGAAAACAAATATTGACTAGACTTAACCAGTCACATGTTAACTAATGTTTTCATGGTTAATTTAAATGTAGTGCATCAGTCATCCATGAGCCTGCCACAGAAAGTTCAGAAATGATGAAACTATATACTAAGCCATATGTACATATGTATATGATATATACGATATATCATGTGTACTTTATTTTATTCATATATATTGAGAAAATGGAATCTGCCTACTATTACTCATTATGATATTAGCAAGACTCTTGCCTACTTACTTTTTCACTGCTTTTTCATTGTGTATTTTAAATTGCTTAATCCTAAAATTGCTCTCTCTCTCTCTGAAAACTATCAGTTCAGTTCAGTCGCTCAGTCGTGTCCGACTCTTTGCGACCCCATGAATCGCAACACGCCAGGCCTCCCTGTTCATCACCATCTCTCAGAGTTCACTCAGACTCATGTCCATCGAGTCCATGATGCCATCCAGCCATCTCATCCTCGGTCGTCCCCTTCTCCTCCTGCCCCCAATCCCTCCCAGCATCAGAGTCTTTTCCAATGAGTCAACTCTTCGCATGAGGCGGCCAAAGTACTGGAGTTTCAGCTTTAGCATCATTCCTTCCAAAGAAATCCCAGGGTTGATGAAAACTATATATTAACTATAATCCACTGGTGAACTTAACGCTTTAGGTCTAAGAGTGAAGAACAATAAAATTTGGCTTTTAGATCATTTGAGCAAACATCTGTTTTTAAAATTTAAGTGTGTTCTTCCTGCCACTAAGTTAGGGTATTTATGATCTGTGTAACCACAAGCAAGAGAAGAAAAACCACGCGCATTCATGGGTGAAAGGAAAATGGGACCCCATTGTTTGTGCGTGCTCGCTTGCTCTCTCTCTCGTTCTCTCTCTCTCTTACTCACTCTCTGTCTCTCTCTCTCGGAAGCCCCAAGACAAAAATGTTTAGGATTTTTCTTTGTGTTACAGAGAGATGAAAAAGTCACAGCAAAGAGGGAAAATGGTCCATGAAGTCAAGAGTTCCCGTTTCTGTTGTTGTTATCTTTTAAGAAATGGGTGGAGGGGGCTAAAAAGGATTTCTTACAGGCATCAGGTAGATTTCTGCTGTCTTTCGGAGGCCCATTCTCCTAACATACATAGGCAGGGAAAAAGGTAGAGAGTGGGAGGGAGGCGGAGTTTATTCTGACTGTAAGTGTCGCAGTGGGGCTCCCACAAGCATCAGGCTAAATTATGGGCCTCTCCTCGGGCTCAATAGGGTGTTAAGTTGTGTGATGGACTCTGTACTAGCCCACTCCTGTCCATGAAATGAGATAAGAAACTCGTACAGCTGGAGTTCACTGAAGGTTGAACTCAGACTGAAATCCCAGAGTTAAAACTGTGTGGGCCAGCTGTGACACTGAACATGTGCACAATGCTCACTCAGCGGCAGGTTGAAATTGGTGAGGAAACTTGAGTCCTTCCTGTGCAGGCTGCCCCGTGGGCCTCCCTCAGGCCAGTTATCTCCTCGGATCAAAGCGTGGAGGCCCCGGGGGCAGGTTTGCTCAGGAATAAAGCTCTGATCCCCAAGCCCAGATGGGCACCACCTGGGCGGGAGAGGACTGGAGATGGTGGCCCATCAGCAGCATGATTTCCAGCTTGGAGAATGCAGAGCCCGCTCCATGGGCACGGGTCAGGCTAGCCTGCCTGCATACGCTGCACATACTTCTGGCGCAGCAGCCGCAGTCTTGCCCAGTCTGGGAGGGGATGCCTAGGAGAAAAGGGATTAAGGATTTTTCTCTAGAGCTCTGCAAAACTCAGAAGTGAAAGTGAAGATGCTCAGTTGTATCCAACTCTTAGCGACCCTATGGACTGCAGCCTACCAGGCTCCTCCGTCCATGGGATTTTCCAGGCAAGAGTACTGGAGTGGGTTGCCATTTCCTTCTCCAGGAGATCTTCCCAACCCCAGGGACTGAAGCCAGGTCTCCCACATTGGAGGCAGACACTATAACCTCTAAGCCACCAGGGAAGTCCAAAACTCAGAAAGCACTGTGCAAATGCAGGCTTCGTATGGGGTGTAAAATACTAGCAGTGGTTGATTAGAAAACATCTGGGTAGTAAAATAAAATAAGATTCCTTTACTAAATATGAACTACCCTCTATCTGTTCATCTGGAGTGTGTGTGCATATATGTATGTATGTATGTGAATATGGATGTGTGTGCATGTATATAGGACCAATATATAATATATAAACAATAATACACACACAGTGTATAAGGATGTCTCTGGTGTTCCTCTAATGTAAGGAACACAGTAGCCACTCTGTATTTGTCAAATAAATGAGTAAGTATCTGAATCTTTTAGTCTTAATTTTCCTCCTGATTTTTGGAACCCAGACTCTACTCAGTTTACTTGGAAAATGTAGGATATTTTTGTTTTCTTTATTTTTACAATAATTCTTATTGAAGTATAATTTATAATGTGTTCACTTCTAGGATATTTTTCATAAATTATGTTTTTAGAGGGTAGAAAAATACAAAAATGAAAGACTTCTCAAGTTTAGACAAGCCCAGCACTTGTAGCAGTAGGATTGATTTATGTTGTAATAACTGACATACAACTTCCGGTTCCAATTAATCACCTCCAAACTTGCTTTTTTCCCACCTCTAAGCCATACAACAGAGATCTGCTCCAGTAACTGTTTGCAAACAGGCAAGTCTATTTGCTTTCTTTTGAAATGAACTTTATCACTTACTTACAGGTGGAACCTCCTGTCCCCTACCCCAAGCCCATTACTCCTAAATCAAATACAAATGGATTTCTAGCAGCCTTCCCCAACACACACACTGACCCCCACACCCTCCAGGAACAGGTCCTCTTTTGTTGAAAGCATGGAAATAGTCTAGTTTTCACCATAATAAAATATGTTATAGTAAACCTAAAGTGAAATTGGTTTTGAACTGCAGCAGAACAAGAATTGACCTATTGCTACTACTACCTTGGGAACAATATCTTACATCATGACTAGTTTTAAAAGTAATTTCACCCGTCATCCACACCCTGACCATAACTCAGCAGATTCTAAGTCAGAAAACTGATATTGCTGTATGCCGTTACCAATAAAAGAATAAGGAAATGAGCCGGAGGCCAAACAGGTAACAGTTTTTTGAGCCAGTCTTGAGAAAGAGAAATCTGGGTTTGGTGGAAGAATGCAGTTGTGTCATATTTCAAAGGATCCCCACAACAGATCTTCTAAAACTGAGCTCACCAAGTTTGTAGTATGAGGGTAAGCCACTCTGTGTTTCTTGGGTGGCTTTGCAGTGTGGTGCAGTTAGACGAGGAAAGAGAAGCTAAGTGATGATGGCACCATTAGTTGCAGGAAAGCTCACAAGGTCAAGTTGTGACCATTAGTGGCTCAGAGGGTGAAGAATCTGCCTGCACTGTGGGAGACCCGGCTTAGATCACTGGGTTGGGAAGATCTCTTAGAGAAGGGAATGGCTGCCCACTCCAGTATTCTGGCCTGGAGAATTACATAGACAGAGGAGCCCGGCGGGCTACAGTCCATGGGGTCTCAAAGAGTTGGACACGACTTTGCAAGTGACACACACTCACATATACACAGGACGGACCATGCTATGCCTTTGGAGAGGACCGAAGTGAAAACCAAGACCTTGCCTTGGCGTGATTTGAACTTGGTGGTCTTCCGTTGCAGACGATAGCAAGTTTTCAGAGGCCATCACGGTGCTGCTGTCCTGGATCGAGCGAGGGGAGGTGAACCGGCGGTCTGCAAACCACTTCTACTCCATGGTGCAGTCGGCCAACAGCCACGTGCGCCGGCTGATGAACGAGAAGGCCACCCACGAGCAGGAGATGGAGGAGGCCAAGGAGAATTTCAAAAACGCCCTAACCGGCATTCTCACTCAATGTAAGTAAGACTTCTGGGGGCCATCTCTTTTTGTCGTGATGTTGCCTTTTCTTGTGTACTCATTTTTTTTTTCCCATTTGGGGGTAAGTAGTCCCATAGTTTCCCATCTTACTCCATACCGAATGGCCAAACCTCATAACCAGTTTCATGTTCTGTGGCATCTTGGAGGAACACGGACCCCGCCCTGAGAGCTTACTTCTCAAGGTGAGCAACGTTTCTGTAGCTTTTCCGCAGAACACCCCGTCCGGGCCCCAGGGCAGGGTGGACAGATGCTCCCATGCCTGCTGGACCCTCTGCAGTCCACACCGCCCCTGCAGGGCAGCCACCCTCCCCCGTGGGCTGGGGACACAGAGCCCACGTCCTCCTGTGCTGAGAGTAGACGCGCCCCAGAACACACTGTCACTCGTTACCCTGGGGCTCTGTTTAGGAGGAAGGTCAGACAGACTCCTCCTCAGGATCCTTTTTATGTGAGGTGAGCCTTGGCTGGGAACATGGGCGACTCAGGAGCAGAGATCTTTCTGCGCTATTATTATTATTATTTTTTTTTTTGGTCCTTTTCTTCATTGAAAAAGCAAATTGCCTTCACCGCTTAATGCCGGTGATCATTCCCGTCTAGATCCTAAACTGATGAAAGGGTGTAAACAGGGCTTTCTCATAGAACAATGGTTAGGGTAATTACCCAGGGCTCTATTCAAAAAGAAGGACGGATTTTTTTGATTTTATAGGCGTGCTCTCTGCGTCTGTGACTGCGTGCATCACAGCTGCTGATGTGCCCTCGCCTGGTAAAAGCCACTGAATGGCACTGTGACAATGCCACGCTCCCTTCCACACCAGGTGCAAGGTCCCACACAGGATGGCGACACATGCAATTTACATACCCATTCTGAGGATAAGTATTATTTTCAATGATACACTATGCCAAAATAGCCATCACCTCTTTCATCAGTATAAACTCCAGCAATAATGTGCCCGAAAGGATGGAAAGAGAAAAGGAAGGGAAAAACCAGAAGCCTCACTGTAAATGTGTTTTATTTGACTTTGTTGTCAAAAGACCATTTTTGCTGCAGCATCAAATAACTCCCAAACATAAACTCTGATAAGTGATCAGATATCCAGCATGACACCAGCCTAGGACACCTGTCTTTACAGGAACAATAGAAATAGCATATCTCATAGAGGTCACCGTCAGACCACCTTCCCTAGATTCCCTAATGGTGAGCAATAACCTTTTACCCGACTGTGTGTGCCCAGCTGTTCTGAAGTTTGGGTTACTAGAGCTAGGATAAATATACTAACACTCAGACCACCTGTAAAGGAGAGAAACAGAGAATGGATTTAGTAGGTGTAGGAGGGGTAGGGTGGGTTGGTAGCAGAGAGTGGGAAAAGCCACACCAATTCTAATAATACAACCTCTGCAAAGTTGAGGCAAGAAGCCAACTGCCTGAACAGCAGAATGATCACTCATTACCCTTTGCTTACTAGCATCAGTTTTAAATAAATCCTCATTCCTATGCAGTTTATCATCCCACTGGGCAGGGAAGATTTGATCCTTGACTCTCACAAGGGATATAGGAAGGCGTTAGAATAGGGGAGGGCTTTCGTTTTTTCTGGCAGTATCTTTTGCAAGAAGCCCCTGTTAAAAACAACACGCGATCATGTGGCTGAGTGAACAGGACATGTCCAACCTTACACAGGTAGAAGCGGGCCAAGGTGTGAAACCACTGAGAGACAGACAGACAGGTCTGGCATGTGGGGATACCAACACCAGCTTGTTACTCCTGATCAAGGCTGAACCGGATCATGGGACTGAGATCTGCAGCCGTGGTGGGCTTCCTGATGCTGACCTGAGGGTTGAGTTTCTGGCCACAGGCAGCACCAAGGACCACAGGCTTCTTCGCATGGAGCCTGTATCCATATGTGCAACATCACATGTGGAGAAGCTGACGGGAGTCCGTACAGGTGACCCTCGAGTGACGTACAAGGGTTTGGGGTGCAGAGCCTCTTTTTGATGAAAAATCCGAGTGTAGCTTTGCAGCCAGCCCTCCCTGTCCAGGGTTCCATATCCAAGCACGGATGATGCCGAATTGTAGTACAGTATAGGTGAGTGGACCCGCACAGCTCAAACCCATGTTAGTCAAGGGTTCACTGTATTCTGTCCAGGCAAGCAGCTTTACTTTCTCCCTCCCTGAAAAGGAGAGAATGAAGGGCCAGAGCAAGGCCAGGGATTTTGGAGGAAGATCCCGTCTCGTGGAAATCATAGGAATGGAGATTACTCTCATAGACACCACTTAGGCACCTCACCTGTACAATATCAAAAGTTCAATTCTTGCTTTTAATCTTCAAACCTGCCCCTCTTTGGGTTTTTCCTTCCCATTTTACTAATTCTCAGACTCAGATCCTGTTGAGTACTTTTCACACCCACCATCTCCCACCACCAAAGCCCATCCAGGCTATTGGGAAATCCCATTGTTTCAACATTCAGATTGGCCCACTTTTCTTCATTTTCACTATAGCCGTTCAAGTGCAGGCTGCCTGAACGATGATGGTGTCCACCTGGGAGTAATAGAAACCCCCCATCAAACTTGATCTTAACAAATGGAGGGTTTTCATTTTACATACAGTGAAACCCAGATTGTTGGCACTGGTTTGGTGGTTGAAGACCGCCAGGCCTGAGGCTTCTGTGACGTTATTAGCTTTCTTAGGTAGTTGTCTAAAAGGGCTGCTATTTCTCCTGCCATCACTTGTTTTTTACAAGCTGGAATCACAGAAGAAAAAGGAGAGGAGGAAAGAAAGAGGAAAGGGTTGTACCTTTAAAGCAGAAAAGCAAAACTTGCCAGAAAGTCCCCAACAGGCTTCTGTTTATGTCTTGTTGTGCAGAAGTATTACATGTAGCCATGCCAAGCTATTTATACAAGGAAAATGGGAAGTAGACTCTTTTGACTGGACCCATTGCCCTCCAGAATAAAACTGGAGTTCAGGTAAGGAAGGAGGGGAGAATGGCTGCAGGCAGACATTTTGCAGTTTCCGCCATGTGTGATTCTTCCCTTTTCACCTTACTCCAGCTCAATCTATTTTTCACACATCATCTGACATAATTCAGAGCACATCTTCTCCACTGAAATCCCTTGAGTAGATTCCCATTGCACTTAAAATAACATTCATCTTCCCGCGCCTCCAGCTCACTGTGCTTGCCTCTTCTGCGTCAGCTTTCGCTCGACTCGCGAGGTGTCATCGCCATTAGCCTTTTTCCTGCTGAGCCCATCAAAGCTACCTCCCATCTCTGAGCCTCTACACATCCATTCCCTCTGTCTGATGTTCTCGTCCTTGCAGTCTGCAATCTTGAATCCTTCTCATCCTTTCAGTCCTGGCTGTAAGGCCATCCTGTCAGAGAGGCCTTCTTGATCTCCTTTCTCCTAACAGGCTCACCATTCATATTTCATCAGTCCCTCAGAGCACTTATCCAAATGGGTGCATGCTAAGTCACTTCAGTCGTGTCTGACCCTTTGTGACCCCGTGGACTGTAGCCTACCAGGCTCCTCTGTCCATGGGATTCACCAGGTAAGAAAACTGGAGAGGGTTGCCATGCCGTCCTCCAGGGGGATAATCCCGACCCAGCGATGGAGCCTGCATCTCTTAGGTCTCCTGTGTTGGCGGTTGGGTTCTTTACCACTAGCACCACCTGGGAAGCCCATCCAAATGGATAATTTAATAAATTTTCTGGTTATGATTATTATAAGCGCCACAAAGGGAAAGACATGTGTCTTAGTCACCGATCTATATCAGGCGCCTGGGGTGTGGAAATATGCAAGAAATATTCCATGGGTGGGTGAGTGAGTGAATGAATGAGTACATTGGAAGGAAGACAGGAAGTAAGCCTGAAACAGTGAGCTAAGACGTTTCCAGGAACCTCCTAGAAGAGCTTGTCATCAGTGATAGTCGTGTCTGTAGAGTTTTCACCTTGCATGTGTAATCAAACAAATGGGATAAAAAGCTCACCAGCTATGCTTTTGTTGGACATTGCTATATTTTACCAGACTTGGTCGCAGGCCAGAGGATATAAGGAGAGTTGAGGTAGCAAAATAAACACCAAAGTTCACATTGACATCTCCCACTTGTCACTGTCTGACAGCCTGTGCCTTCCCCATCTCCCTGTTATTATTTGAGAGATTCCTCCTTAACCCTATAATTTGATCCTGGAAGTATTTCAGCAGCCAACATAGACGGTGAAAAGCCCAGGTGAACTTGATCGCGCCCAGGGCTGTCCAAGGGCTACACACCTCAGCCGGAAGGCCTGAGAGGCCTTCAAGTGAATCCTCAATAGCCCAGACCCTTGAGGGTGACTTGAAGATGGCAGATCCTTTCGATGTAAGCCTCAGCTGGAGTTAAACCTCTGAGATAGAACAGGAGCATTGTACAGCTCACTGAACAACCAGAATTATCCATTCATTTCTGTGTGCTGTTACAAAGATGACAATTCCCCAGATGCAAAAGGGATCCAGATTCTAACATGAAATTCATCATGAAAATGTTAGTGGTAACCTGGCTAACGTGGTAGGTATGTGTACATTTCCTCCGCCTTTGAATTTTGAAATAGATCTTGTTTCAGGCCGGGTGGAGTTAATGTTTGGCGGTCTCCACCACATTTTCTGCTTCCCCAGCTGGCTTCAGGCTGAGTTTGGTATCCATAGAGCTGCCTCTAAAGTAATAGCTGCTGAAGTCCACAGCAGTCTTCATACTTGTCAAATTTTCCAAAAGCAGAACAAGTTAAACCCCCCATTTGTTGGCTTTAATATTCCTGGCAGACACTGCAAGGATCCCATTTGGCTTTCTCCTTTAGAATTAGATTAAGATTGTAAAGCACTAAGATTCAAGAGTGACATCTCAGCTTTCACTCTACAAAGTGGCTGGAAATCTACTGGGTTATTTGGCAGTGTCTTCCTCCCACTTAAAAGATCCCCACAACTGTCCTAGCATTCATTGGGAGGCTCAAGGAGTCTCAGGGAGTTGTTCATAGGTAGTTTGGGAGCAGGTCTGTTGTTAAACTAACTTATTACAGTAAGTGGGGTTGGCCTGGCATTGAAGGCGGTGTCCACCTAACAACTTGTAGGAAAATTCAGGTACATTACAAAGGTCCAAGTGCAGTAAAAGTGTGGATGCCTATATAGATTTTGTTGAACAGGGAAAGGGAAATTCCATGGAATGTTAGTCCATTAAGCTGGGTTGAATGCATGTATCTCCTTGCTTTGCTGATCCCATTTGTCCTTGTTTTCATATTTGAACAAATAGCATTTGCTGAAAGGGGAAAAAATCAAGAGCCATGAATAATAATGCAAAGTTGTGATTTATTTCAAGGTCTGCATCACAGGCCAGCAGTTACCTTCTAGCTTTGTTGTTATTCAGTTCCTCTAACATTTATTTAAGTTCTGACTTTCTTCCTGTCTCCGGCCTTCACCCCAGGGTGGGCTGCTGCTGCTGCTGCTAAGTCGCTTCAGTCGTGTCCGACTCTGTGCGACCCCACAGACGGCAGCCCNTGTGATTTATTTCAAGGTCTGCATCACAGGCCAGCAGTTACCTTCTAGCTTTGTTGTTATTCAGTTCCTCTAACATTTATTTAAGTTCTGACTTTCTTCCTGTCTCCGGCCTTCACCCCAGGGTGGGCTGCTGCTGCTGCTGCTAAGTCGCTTCAGTCGTGTCCGACTCTGTGCGACCCCACAGACGGCAGCCCACTGGGCTCTGCCATCCTGGGATTCTCCAGGCAACAACATTGGAGTGGGCTGCCATTTCCTTCTCCAATGCATGAAAGTGAAAAGAAAGTGAAGTCGCCTAGTTGTGTCTGACTCAGTGACCCCATGGATTGCAGCCCACCAGGCTCCGTGGGAGTTTCTAGGCAAGAGTACTGGAGTGGGATGCCATTGCCTTCTCCGCACGGTGGGTGATGTAACTATAATCCAATGGGAATTGTTTCCATGTGGGCCCTGGTATAGAGTGTCAAAGGGCAGCAGCTAAACCCAACCAAGAGTTTTGGGAGTCCAGCATCCGCTCCTATTTTGGATCATTTTCCACCTCTGACCACGAATGTGCAGTTTTCAAAGATGTTTAGATGAGAGCCTCCTTTATCCTGCTGGGGCTCCTGAGTCTTTCCCTTCCTTTCAAGGCCAGCTGGATAGATTCTCATTCACTAGATATAAAGAAAGGGAAAAAAACAATTCAGTACAGGTGAATCATCTTATCCTTATGTCATTTTATTCTCACATCATCCTTTTCTCATCTTTATGTCATCTCTTAACCTGCCCATTGGGCAGAAACTCCTCCTGGTTTCCCAACTGAGGGACTTTCAGGTTTTGATCTTCTTCGCTTTTTAAACATTAATACCTCAGAGGAAACTCCCCATAGGCCTGCCTGTGTTCAGTTTTTCAGTTACGAGCAAGGCTTGTCATTTCAAACCTCAGAGAGAAACTGTTTATAAAGTTGAGGAAGCATGTTCTACGGCCCTCAATTATTAATATGCATGCCAAGATGATCAATTGTGCATGCCTTGTTACAACACGCACACACGTCTGATGAAAATTTAAACACTCCGTGATCATGCCACTCTGGGACTTTCCCAGCACACTTCTCGGTGAGAGAGGAGATGGGGAAGGGAGGAAGGTGGGGAAAAGGCAAACAGGAAGCAGATGGTGATGGAGAAGGGCCTAGTGATACTAAGAATATGTGCCATCGGGGAAGGCTTCCCTGATGACTCAGCGGTAAAGAAGCCGCCTGTCATGCAGGAGAACTCTGCTCCGTGTTATGTGGCAGCCTGAGTGGGAGGGGAGTTTGGGGGAGAATGGATACATGTGTATATGCGGCTGAGTCCCTTCCCCTTTCAGCTGAAACTGCCACAGCGTTGCTAATGGGCTCTGTGCAGGTGCTTAGTTGCTCAGTTGTGTCTGACTCTTGGCGACCCTTTGGACTGTAGCCCCCCAGGCTCCTCTGTCCATGGGATTTTCTAGGCAAGAATACTGGAGTGGGTTGCCATGCCCTCCTCCAGGGGATCTCCCCAACCCAGAATCGAACCCGGGTTTCCCACATTGGAGGTGGAATCTTTACCATCTGAGCCACCAGGGAAGCCCAAGAGTACTGGAGTGGGTAGCCTATCCCTTCTCCAGGGGATCTTCCCAACTCGGGAGTCAAACCAGGGTCTCCTGCATTGCAGGCGGATTCTTTACTAACTGAGCTACCCAGGAAGCCCCTAACTGGCTCTACCCCAATACAAAATAAAGTTTTGTGTGTTTTTAAAGTACATGCCATAAATATTAACGAGCAGAACAGAAAAGTAGAAATTGTTGAGTGTCAGATCTGGAGAGGACTTCAGACACTTGTCAGCCCAAACCTTCTCATTTTAGAGAAGAGGAAACTGAGGTTCTGCGAGCAGACCTCTTGGGCCCCCCACCATTTAGCAGTCTGTGGGTAGCTTAGAAACCAAGACTCTTGGCTTCTCAGACAGTTCCCTTTCTTTGTGTGATGTGTGTTTATGAAAGCTGAAAATGATCGGAGGAGGATGTTATAAATACGAATTTATAGTTTGCAGGCGGGGTAAAGAAGTGTGCTGGCATCACACAGAATAGAAATGCTACAACATGGTTAGGAAAGGAAGTCTTTGCCTCTAGCACAACCTTCTCTCTCACCTCCACGCTTGGACCTTCTCCCTGTCTCTTGACCGATCAGAACCGAAGCTCCTATCACACCTCCTCCGTGAACTTTTCCTGTCTTTTCTACACATCACCGGTGACCACCCTCTCTCCTCCCTTCTGTGCCGCTTGTTTACTCTCCACATTTGAGCATTTGATGATTTTCTAAGCATCAGGTTTTGGGGGTTTGGTTTTTCCCTCTAGCGCGCTTTTAGGCTAACCAAAGACAGAGGCCCTCTGCTGTTCTCTTTTCTCACCTTGCTGTACCACTTTCAGACGTGATACTTGTAAGCACCTCAGTACAAGTGTTGGTTGTTGATCAGATACGGTAGACGAAACTGAAGATTGGAAATTGCAATGGAACCTGTTAACCTAAAACTCATTCTCAATGTTGGATTTTGAGGTAAGCCGTGATCTCTTCTGATTTTGCTCTAATATACGCTTCCCCTGAAAAGTGAAATATACAGAGTGTACCGTAGTTGAGAATTTTGTAGAAGTCGTATTAGAGAACTGTTATTAATATTGTTTTAACCTGCCGATTGGAAAGGTTAGAACCATCATGCAAATTTGCTTTGTACCTTTATGATAGGGAATGGCATCAACCTCATCTTAGATCTCAAAAACAGTGGAAAGACTTTCAACTAGGCACCAGGAGATCCTGATTCTAGTCCCAGCTGGATCATAAGTTAGGCAGGTGACTTTAGGAAAGATCTTGAAGCTCCTTGAGTCTTGTTTTATCATCTCTCTGGGGAAAGTGTTCCACCAGACGATCCCGTAGGGTTGTCTCTTCCCACTCTGAAAATCCCGCTGTCCTTATCCTGTCAACAGGCTTCCCAGGTGACTCAGTGCTAAAGAATCCTCCTGCCAGTGCAGTAGATGGGGGAGACGGGGTTCGATCCCTGGGTCAGGAAGATCCCCTGGAGTGGGAAACGGCAACCCACTCCAGTATTCTTGCCTGGGAAGCCCTGTGGACAGTGGAGGCGGGCAGACTACAGTCCACACCATCACAAAGGTGTCCCCGACTCACGCCTGTCCCGATTCTGCCCCGCTGTGGGATTACAGCTCCAGGTGGCACTGTGAGCTTTAAGCCACACTTTCCCCCTGAGATCATGTGTGACTATTGATTGGCCAAAATTCACATCAGAGAGGCTGCACCTTGCATCTCCTCTGGCACGTTCTCATCTGTTTTCTTGACTGAAATCGTAAAAGCCTCCGGCGTCTGAATGAGTGATGACACCCATCCACGATATTTACTGGGTCCCTATTAAGGGCCAGGTAGCACGCAGAGGGCTGGAGTGAAATGTGAGGGGTGTCTGATCTAGACTGGCATCCTTGTTCACATTTCTCCCGCCTAAAAGGCTTTCTCTGAAATCATGTCCTCCTTAGGAACTTCTGAGCCAAACTTTGCAGTTTATTTATTATTATTTTTTTTAAATTTCCACCAAGGGAAATTTGGCTCCCGTGTCCCTACTGTTGGGAAAGAAGAATTTTATGAAGTGTTAAAATGTTTTCCCGTGTCTGTGGCTGTCACCGCTGTTGTGCGTCCTTGGGAAGGAAGTTCCCAGGACTGCCTTCGCGGCTCTCCAGGTTTTCTGCTTCTCCTCTAAATTACACAGATGGCTGTATTTGCCAGTGTTGTCAGTGCCGCAAATGAAAGTTTCATTAAAAAAAAAAAAACCTCTTGGCTCTAGGGGAAAAAAATATCCAGAGACAATATCTTTTGTAATAACTTCCCAGTCAAGGATGAGCACAGTTTTTTGTTTCATAGGACAGCAAAGCAGATAGCAGAAGGTTCTAGAAACTTGCCAGAACTCAGTTGAGCCTTTTTGGTATCGCCTCCATCTGTTTGTCTGTCTTTCCATGCGTGCTCGGTCATGTCTGACTTTGTGACCCCCGTGTGGCCTGCCAGGCTCCTCTGTTCACAGGATTCTCCAGGCAAGAATGCTGTAGTGGGTTGCCATTTGCCTTCTCCAGGGGTTCTTCCCTGACCCAGGGGTAGAACTCAGGTCTCCTGCGTCTCCTGCATTGGCAGGCGGGTTCTTAACCACTGCACCACCTGAAAAGCCATACCTCTACCTATATACATGGTTGGTTAAGTAATACACTATGATATTGGCATTTCTTTAAAAATGTAAGGATAGCAAAAGATGAGAGAGAGGTTAAGTGTTACACTCTGGAACACTGAAGAATTTTAGAGGGCTAGATTTTAAGAATTAACATACAAATGTTGCGTGAAGCACAGAAGTTCAGGAACTATTATATATAACTCTCGGGCGCTAAGGATGAAAGCCTTTCCCCCGTTGATCCGAGCCCAGTTGCAGGGTCTGGGAAAGAAACTACTGCCCAGGGCAAGGGGGAGGGGAAGAGGAGGAGAAACAGGGGTTCTTTCATGAGGAAACAGTCTCTGAGCTACTTTGGAAAGCATCACATGTTTAAAAGAAATATCTTTTACCTTCACATTAGATCTGAGGGAAAGTGAGGGGCCAGGAAAGTTCCTTGAAGGCCGAGATGACGTGTCCATAACTTTCCGTGCAACTGAGAAGGGAGTACAGGTTAGTGTGTGTGCTCAAAGAAAGGACACCATCCCGTGACGCTTCTGAGAACATGGCCACAGATGGCGGGAGAGCTCCGTTGGAGGAGCCAGGCGGCTCAGGTGGGCCTGCCCCGCTCGAGCAGGCCGGCATGTGAGCCGGGAAACCATTTGTCCCTCCGCAAGAAGTTTGCGGGTCTCTGTGTGTTGGGACGGCAGGAGTAGGAAGGATGCACGGGGCTGACTGGTCCACCTCTGTTGACCGAGGGATTCAAACCGGGGGGAGGTTTCTGCAGGCTGTGCGGCTGCTGAGAGGTGGAGCCACAGCCTCAGCCACGCAGGCTCGCCGCCCCTCCCCGCCCTCCCAGGGTACCCCGAAGCCCTCTGCCACTCTTAGACTCCTAAAAGCTCTCACCCAGCCCCGTCTTGAGCTTTCCCGGCCGAGGCATTTATTCAACAACAGTGATAAACAGAAGTAGGACAGATTTTCTTAATAGATGAAAGCACGTACTGAGGACGCACAAGAGGGATCAGTTGCAGTCTGGCAGACAGGTGAGCAGGGGCCCTCTTTCCAGACTCTGAGACTCTTCCTTGGTGTCTTTTATATTGGAGAGGGGTCAATGCAGTTTCTTGCCCCATCATTGTTCAGTCGCTCAGTCATGTCTGACTCTTTGCCACCCCATGGACCACGGCACGCCAGGCCTTCCTGTCTGTCACCAACTCCTGGAGTTTGGTCAAACTCATGTCCATTGAGTTGGTGGTGCCATCCAACCATCTCATCCTTTGTTGTCCCCTTCTCCTCCTGTCTTCAATCTTTCCCAGCAACAGAGGCTTTTTTAATGACTTACAAAGAACTGATGACTTAGTTCTTCACATCAGGTCGCTAAAGTATTGGAGCTTCAGCTTCAGCATCAGTCCTTCTCACATCCATACATGAGTACTGGAAAAACCATAGCTTGGACTGGATAGATCTTTGTCGGCAAAGTAATGTATCTGCTTTTTTAATATGCTGTCTAGGTTTGTCAGAGCCTTTCTTCAAAGGAGCAAGCGTCTTTTAATTTCATGGCTGATTAGAACTGATGACTTAGTTCTTCACATCAGGTCGCTAAAGTATTGGAGCTTCAGCTTCAGCATCAGTCCTTCTCACATCCATACATGAGTACTGGAAAAACCATAGCTTGGACTGGATAGATCTTTGTCGGCAAAGTAATGTATCTGCTTTTTTAATATGCTGTCTAGGTTTGTCAGAGCCTTTCTTCAAAGGAGCAAGCGTCTTTTAATTTCATGGCTGATGTCACTGTCCACAGTGATTTTGGAGCCCAAGAAAATAAAGTCTGTCACTATTTCCATTGTTTCCCCATCTATTTGCCATGAAATGATGGGACCAAATGCCATGATCTTTGTTGTTTGAATGTTGAGTTTCAAGCCAGCTTTGTCACTCTCCTTCTTCACTTTCATCAGGAGGCTCTTTTGTTCTTCACTTTCTGCTACAAGAGTGGTGTCATCTGCATATCTGAGGTTATTGATATTTCTCCCGGCAATCTTGATTCCAACTTGTGCTTCCTCCAGCCCAGCATTTCTCATGATGTACTCTGCATATAAGTTAAATAAGCAGGGTGACAATATACAGCCTTGACATACTCCTTTCCCAATTTGGAACCAGTCTATCATTCCATGTCTGGTTCTAACTGTTGTTTCTTGACCTGAGTACAGGTTTCTCATCAGGCAGGTCAGGTGGTCTGATATTCCCATCTCTTTAGGAATCTTCCATATTATATTGTGATCCACATAGTTAAAGGCTTTAGCATAGTAAATGAAGCAGAAGTACATGTTTTCCTGGGATTCTGTTGCCTTTTCTGTGATCCAGCAGATGTTGGCAATTTGATCTCTGGTTCCTCTGCCTTTTCTAAATCCAACTTGAACGTCTGGATGCTTTTGGTTCACATACTGTTGAAGCCTGGCTTGGAGGATTTTGAGCATTACTTTGCTAGCATGTGAGATGAGTGCAGTTGTGTGGTAGTTTGAACATTCTTTGGCATTGCCTTTCTTTGGGGTTGGAATGAAAACTGACCTTTTTCAGTCCTGTGGCCACTGCTGAGTTTTCCAAATTTGCTGGCACATTGAGTGCAGCACTTTCACAGCATCATCTTTTAGGATTGGAAATAGCTGGAATCCAGATCAGCTGGAATTCCATCACTTCCAGTAGCTTTGTTCTCCTAGTGATGCTTACAGTTAACAGTTAACATCAGACTCCAGGATGTCTGGCTCTAGATGAGTGATCACACTATCAAGGTTATCTGGGTCATTAAGTTCATTTTTGTATAGTTCTTCTGTGTATTCTTGCCACCTCTTCTTAATATCTTCTGTTTCTGTTAGGTTCATATATTTTTGTCCTTTATTGTACATAAATGCAAATATTTGGCTTCTTTGTGTTAGAAAATTCTACTTACTTTAAGCTTTTCTCTGGCTGTTGTTAAAGTCGTTTCTGCCTCCTTTGACGTTTTCTGCCACCTCCTTTCCAGCAGTTTTCCTACTGGGGTTCCTTGGGGCTGTGCGGACCAGCAGCATCTTTGGCGTTTTTTGTCTTTAGTGCCTTGTAAAAGGTCTAGCACTCCCCACTGTTCATAAGACTTGGGCTCATAGTAGAGATCCACGTACAAATGGTTATAAATGCATGATGTGAAGTGGCCCAGATGCTATTTCCATTCCCAACTTTACCACTTGCCAAGTATGTGACTGGTAATGACACCTCTCCGTGAATCTCAGTTTCTTTGTCAGTGAAACAGGCATAACAATAACTCTTGCCTCAGAGAGTTATGGTTGTTCATCGCTCAGTCATATCCAACTCTTTGCAAGCCCATGGACGGCAGCACACCAGGCTTTTCTATACTTCACTGTCTCCCAGGGTCTGCTCAGACTCAGGTCCATTGAGTTAATGATGCCATCCAACCACCTCACCCTCCGTCGCCCCCTTCTCTTCCTACCCTCAGTCTTTACCAGCATCAGAGTCTTTGTGAGTTGGCTCCTCACATCAAGTGGCCAAAGTATTGGAGCTTCAGCTTCAGTGTCAGTCCTTCCAGTGAATATTCAGGCTTGATTTCCTTTAGGATTGACTGGTTTGGTCTCCTTGCTGTCCAAGGGACTCTCAAGAGTCTCCTCCAACACCGCAGTTTGAAAGCATCAATTCTTTGGTGCTCAGCCTTCTCTATGGTCCAACTCTCACATCCATACATGACTACTAGAAAAACCATAGCATTCAATATGTGAAGAGTTGTTGGGAAATTTCAATGAGATATTTTTAAATCGGAGATTCTCAAACTTTTATTATGTGTAATGATCTGGAGACCTTAGAAAAGTGTCTGCTGGGCTGGTGGTTGCCAGAGGCAGAGGGTGGAGGTGCAGGAAAGTGGTGAAGGCAGTCCGAAGGAACAAACTTCAGGTTATAAATAATTCCCGGGGATGAAATGTACAGCATGGCAGCGATAGTTAACAGTACTGTAATGCATACTTGAAAGTTGCTAAGACAGTAAATCTTAAATATTTTTCATCACAAGAAAAGGATATCGTACCCAGGTGAGATGATGGATGTTAAGTAACCTTGGGGTAATCATTTCACAATATCTACCTATAGCAAATCATTATGTGGTACACCTTAAATTTATACAATGTCAATTACATCTCAATAAAACTAGGAAAATGTTTTCAGAAGAATAATTTGCTGGACCCCACCTCTAGAGTTTCTAATCAGTAAATGTAGGGGCTCCTTGCATTTTAATAAGTTTTCAAGTGATGCTTATGGTACTGGTCCAGGATCCACATTTTGAAAACCACTGTTTAAAATCAAGTGTAGTGTCTGCCCAATTAAGTCTAAGTAAGTAGCAATAGCCAACAACTGTTGCCTGATTTTCCTAGCACCACTCATGGAGTTGATGGTGACACAGAGGAAAGCAGGGTCACCATTTTGAAGGTCACAAAGAAGAAGGAACACCCGGAAACTGTATCTCTCCCCTTCCTGATGAATGATAGACAAGCCAACTACAGACAAAGGGGCCACTTTGATGAATCTGTAGGCATCTTTCTGTGATTCATAATGGAAACTGCAAACATAGATAGCTCAGATTCAGAGCACTGGCCATTACGTCCTTCAAGCCTTTTCTCATTGATCAAGAACAGCAGAATTTAAACACTTGATTACCAGCTGTTGACATGGGATAGGGAAAGAATCTGAAAAACACTTAGTGGGCAGAAAATTGTAATGAAACTTGGTGATAGCACTTAAAAATTCAGATACTCTTTATCTTTTTCCCACTGCTAAGAATCTCTTATAAAGATATTTATGTAAGAATGTGCCAGAAAATAGGTCTGAGGGTGTCTACTGCAGCCTTGTTAATTATGCACATAAGGCTAGATTTCCAAACACGACCCTGTGGAATTCTCCAGGTAAGAATACTGGAGTGGGTTGCCATTCCCTTCTCCAGGGG
Organism: Oreotragus oreotragus; assembly: GCA_006410675.1. Lineage (NCBI taxonomy): Eukaryota > Metazoa > Chordata > Mammalia > Artiodactyla > Bovidae > Oreotragus > Oreotragus oreotragus. The sequence goes on from SJYX01013122.1 coordinate 54,247, forward strand.
ATCTTCCCAACCCAGGGATCAAATGCAGGTCTCAGATTCTTTACCATCTGAGCCACCAGGGAACCTCAGTTATAGCACAATGTATATAATAACACTTGTATGTAAGTTTTAAAAAGTTGCACATAGAAAAATACACAGTGTGTACTCTGCGGAAAACATTTTCTCTGGAGGGATAGGCTCTTAACAGTAAAGAGAGACATGGAACGTGCTGAACAGCACAGAGAGCTCAGCCACGTGCTCTGTGATGACCTAGAGGAGAGGGATGGAGGGAGGTTCCATGCATATACAAGCAGGAGACTGTATCAGTTCAGTTCAGTTCAGTCACTCAGCCGTGTCCGACTCTTTGCGACCCCATGAATCGCAGCATGCCAGGCCTCCCTGTCCATCACCAATTCCCGGAGTTCACTCAGACTCGGCGTCCATCGAGTCTGTGATGCCATCCAGCCATCTCATCCTCTGTCGTCCCCTTCTCCTCCTGCCCCCAATCCCTCCCAGCATCAGAGCCTTTTCCAATGAGTCAACTCTTCACATGAGGTGGCCAAAGTACTGGAGTTTCAGCTTTAGCATCATTCCTTCCAAAGAAATCCCAGGGCTGATCTCCTTCAGAATGGACTGGTTGGATCTCCTTGCAGTCCAAGGGACTATGTCTACGTATAATTGATTTGGATGGAGGGAGGTTCAAGCAGGAGGCTGTCTATGTATACACATAATTGATTTGCTTTGTCATACAGCAGAAACTAACACAACGTTGTAACGCAATTATCCCCCAGTTTAAAAATACAAGTAAAGAAATAAAAAGAGACACTGGGTGGGAAGTAGTCAGGATGGGAAGATAGACTTTGACTTCAATTTATTCCTTTTTTCGTATACATCTATTACTTTCATTTAGTCCAAAGGGATAATCTAGACAGGGTGATTTATTGGATCTTAAAAAGCCTAATGAGTGCTATATATTGTAAGGGACCATTAAAATTATAATAGTCTCATGGATTTTTGTTATGTTTCTTCCCTGAATCTTTGAATAGATGCATTAAATAAAGGCATCTACAGTTCTCTGAAATGTAGTGGGATTTATACAAAGCTTAAAAAGTCACTGTCCAATATCCTAGCATTTATTTGAACAGCGTCACCATTTCCTGCTTGCTTAAACTTTTCTAAAAGGACCCTTTTTTTTTTCCTTTTTTTTTCTTTACACTTTGATCAGCATGTGTTTTTTCCGAGCCCCATCCCATTCCTCCCCAAAATCAGATTTTTCACCTCATCCAGAGAGGAAGTTCAGAACCGCGGCACCTGCTGTTGATGTTTTGGCCACAGGTGGCTCAGATGGCAAAGAATCTGCCTACAGAGCAGGAGACGTAAGAGACATGAGTTTGATCCCTGGGTCAGGTGGATCCCCTGGAGAGGGAAATGGCAACCCACTCCAGTGTTCTTGCCTGGGAAATCCCACGGGCAGAGGAGCCTGGTGGGCTATGGTCCAGAGGGTCGCAGACAGTCAGACATGACTGAAGTGGCCTAGCACGCACCCACACTGCAGAAGCCCCGAGTTTGATCCCTGGGTCTGGAAGATCCCCAGAATAAGGGAATGGCAACCCACGCCAGTGTTCTTGCCTGGGGAATTCCATGGACAGAAGAGCCTGGCGGGCTACAGTCCACGGGGTCACGAAGTGTGGGACACAACTGAGCGACTAACACTTTCCTTTTTTAACAAGGCTATCATGGATTTCACAGGGTTACACGGCATGATTCATTTGACTTGTCTCAAGACAGAACCCCAGAAGGCCATTTTTCCTCCTCGACTTGAAATTCCAGCCCATGCCTCCTTAATGTATGGGTTTGGCCGAGTTAATTCTGTTTCCTGGGCTTCCCGCCAGACTGACTGGCTCCTGAGCTGAGGACCCAGAACCAGAACAAAGGCGCAGGAATCTCTGGGAGCCACTCTGGCAGCCTCCCCTGTTGTGTTCGACACTAACTGCTCCTCCCTCTGGCTTTGTCTCGCTCCTCTGGGCATCCCAGAAGCCCTGGATCACGTACTCCATTCTCTGTTCTAATTCTTCAATCCAAGGCCAAGGCTCATCCATCCCACCCCAGCTTTTAGTATTTAATAACAGCACTGATGAGCCAGGGTGGGGAAACTCCCCTCTTTCACTTATTACATGCCTTTGAAAATCTCTCAGAGCCATTCACAGAGAATTTGGGAAAATGTTAGCCCTTAAAGGGAAATAAAATTTCCTCTGAACCCCACAGAGTTTAAGGTTCTATCTATCCCCGGGGCTACAGTCCAGGGGATTGCAAAAAGCCGGACACCACTGAGTGTGCACACACACACACACACTGTTCAGAACAAACATTCTGCCTGGAAGATTTGTTTGAGGTGCTCTATGTAAGCAGGCTGACTGCCTATGAGGACTTCATCAATTTCTCCAGGTATCTGCCTTTCCTAGTGACTCAGTCAAAATCCGCTTGCAGTGCAGGAGAGCTGGGTTTGATCCCTGGGTTGAGAACATCCCCTGGAGAAGGGAATGGCAACTCGCTCCAGTATTCTTGCCTGCAGAATTCCATGGACAGAGGAGCCTGGCAAACTACAGTCCATGGGGCCCCAAAAGTCAGACACAGACAGTGATTAAACCACCACCTCCAAATGGATGGGAGGTTTGTCACAGCTGTTTGGCGGGAACAGAAGATGCAGGAGGTTCGGAGACTCAGACATAAGCTCTGGAGGATGTGGAGGAGAAGGTCTGTGTTCTCTGGAGGAGCCTAACCTTTCTCTTTGCTCCCAGTGCTTTTCTGTCCAGAACTCAAAAATCAGGAACCTGGGGCGGCCCAGAAGTCTGGTGCCTGGCTCCTTCCGCAGAAGCGTATTGGCGTGGGATCTGTTCCTGGGTGTTTACCCAGAACGCCCTGTTCTGAGCTTGTCTTTTCTGAGAAGACTGAAGTCACGTGCTTCTCAAGAGAATTTGCAAAGTTCTCTCTCATGTAAGAAGTCTGTTCTGAAGTCAACAGATGTCCAAACAGTTTGAAATGGGGGAGAAATACTGGGAAAATGTATTAAATTACTTAGTCTTAGGATTTTTTTTTTTGAAGTTCTGAGGAATTTATACACATACATGTGCATGTTATGTGTATAAGAGAATGGATAGTCACTCACTAGTAGACTTCAGTTCTCTTATACACTCAGCATGCACGCCTATGTGTGTAAATTCTTCAGAATTAAAAAAAAAATTCCTAACAAGTATGTGTGCCTGTTACGTGTACAAGAGAACGAATAATCACTAGTAAGGTGTTCTGTTAGGCTTCCCAGTGGCACAGCAGCAAAGACTTCGCCTGCCAGTGCAGGACTTGCAAGAGACGTGGGTTCGATCACTGAGTCAGGAGGATGCCCTGGAGTAGGAAATAGCAACCCACGCTAATGTTCTTGCCCAGAAAAGTCCATGGACAGAGGAGCCTGGCGGGGCTACAGTCCAGGGGACTGCAAAAAGCCGGACACCACTGAGTGTGCGTGCACACACACACTGTTCAGTTAATAAACGTAGAGGCCGTTAGGCTGAGGAAGCTCTCAGGCCATGGTGGCCTAAGGATGCAAAGCAAACCCTCCGCCTGCAAATGCCTCAAGGTTAAGACAGAAACCCGAGGGCAGCCGCTCGCAAATAAGCAGCCGGGGTCTGCAGTGTCGTGCTCAGCCTTTGCCTGCTCCCGGTGAGTCCCCACCCCCGCCCCCGGCTCCCGCGGAGCACTCCTGGCCACTTCCGGTTCCCTGCTGCTCGGTTGGAATCCACTTTTGCTGAGATACTTCACAAAGTTTAGTATACTTCAGTTTATCCTTTCGCCAAGAGGTTTCTTCAAAGGGTGATGAGCCGTTTCCTCTCTTCATCCTTCCCTTATGTTCCTTTACACCTGCCAGATGTATCCTCTGGGACTCGACTGTCACCCCTGAAGATGGATGTGCAGGCATCCTTTTGAAAAAACTCGGTCTCTCTTTTTCTTTTATTGAGGATAATTCCTTTGGGGTTCGATCCCTGGGTCAGGAGGATCCCTCGGAGCAGGAAACCGCACCCAACTCCAGTATTTTTGCCTGGAAGATTCCATGGGCACAGGAGCCTGACGGGCTGCAGAGAGCCTGACACCACTGAGCACGCACACACGTAATTGCCTTACAGTGTTGGGTTCGTTTCTGCTGCACAAGGAAGTGAATCGTTTCTGTGTACCCAGATAACGCGCTCGCTCTCGGACTTCCTTCCCGCCCCCATCCCACGCTCCAGGTCACCGCAGAGCCCCAAGCTGAGCTCCCGGTGCACTACGGCAGCTTCCCACTAGCTAGCTTCTTCACGTGTGGCAGCGTATATATGTCAGTCCTCCTGCCCCAGTTCGTCTCACCCTCCCAGCCCCTCTGTGTCCCCATCATCTGTTTTCTGCATCTGTATCTCTATTCCTGACCTGCAGCCAGGCTCTTCTGTACCATTTTTCTAGATGTCACATATATGCATTATAATAATATCACATATATGTTTTTCCTTTTCTGACCTACTTCACTCTGTATGACAGACTGTGGTCCATCCACATCCACCACAAGTGACCCAACTTCATTTCCTTTTATGGCCATCACTTAATTTTTTTTCATTTTTCTCAAATAATCTAAATTTAGGCAAACCTAATATGCAGAAACCCATGGCATCACCGACTCGATGGAAGAGAGCTTGAGCAAGCTCCAGGAGTTGGTGATGGACAGGGAAGCCTGGCACGCTGCCGTCCATGGGGTCGCAAAGAGTCGGACACGACAGAGCAGCTGAACTGGACTGAATACATAGATTGGGAGGGGGGATTTGTAAAGTATGAAGAGTACATATTAATTCTCTTACCGAGAGCTCTTTCTGTTGATGATGCTTCCAAAATGCGGAAGGATTCTAACCACTGTAAGCTGGTGTGGGGCCTCCAGCCACCACTCTGCAGACCCCAGGGTGGTGAAGGCCCCGTGGGAGTTGACTTGAGTTTATTCTGCTCACAGCGCAACTTCTGCACGCTGTGTTTGTGAACTCCGCCCAGCACCATCCTGTGGACTATTTCTCTCTCTCCGCATTGAAGTAGAGTGTTGAAGATCCCACGTTAGTAACTGCTAGTAGTTTTGCCTTGTAGAGAATACGTAGTGTAAATCATTCTGGGGAAGCGGTGAGTGGCAGTCGAATTCACCAACTTGCTCTTTGGTGGGTCCTGCTGGAGACAATGAAGACTGAATGATTCTTCCCCGGGACATCAATCCTAGTAGTCATCCTGATTTATGATTTTAAAAATACGCTGTCTTGGAATCCCATCCTTGAGGACATACTCTTTGAGACAGTGTTTCCCTAATGAGGATGAATTCATGCCGAGCCTAGCATTCTTCTGAGTCCTTCCGGGCACTTTTCATTTGAAAGGCACATCTGGTTCAGGGGTAGTCTTCACCGAAATGAGAGGAGTCAGCTGGACCTCAGAAATACTGTGCGATTTATTTTTTAAACCTAAGCCAAGTTACCCAGTTTGGGGATTTTGGTTTTGAGGTTTCTTTAACTTGTTAATATGTGGGGCAGGGTAGGGAGTATAACACTTAATAAGAAATAAAGATAATCATTTTAGTTAGTGCACTATTGAACAGAATACAATTAATTACATGAAGTTGAAAATGGTCCAGAAAATTCAAGATAAATCTCTGAATTCTGACTTTTGTTCCTGCACTTCCGATGTGTGTTAATGTTTTGACTCTATCTGGATGACCTTCCGATATCTCAGATTCAGCCTGTCTAAAAGTCAACTCCTGATCTCCTTTCGAAGACCTGCACTGTGTTCATCCTCTTGGTCTCTGGTGTACTTCCCAAGCTTGAGTCATTCTGTCTCTCTCCTCTCCAACCTTACAGCAAGTCAGCCACTGTCCTATTGACTCCTTGCTCCTCTCTCCACCCAGCGCCCTGTGTTAATCCAAGCCTTCATCATCTCTCCCCAACAAATCCTACTCGACAGTGCCTCCTCTGGTCTACGGTATACAGTCGCACTGTGGCTTATAACATGCACAGTCCCCCCTGAGTCATTCTCACCCAGATTCAGCCCCATCCCCACCAGCTACTTTCACACAAAGCCCTTTCACAGCTCCATGCCCACCTTTGAACCAGCCGCCCCTGCCTTCTCTACTGGGCAAGCCACTGATTCATCATTTAAGACTTAGCAAATGTGGCCTTCTTTGGGGATGTTCCACCTGATTACCACCTAACTGAATTAGTTATTGTGTCCCCATCAGTTCAGTTCAGTTCAGTTGCTCAGTCATGTCCGACTCTTTGCGACCCCATGAATCACAGCACACCAGCCCTCCCTGTCCATCACCAACTCCCGGAGTTCACTCAGACTCACGTCCATCAAGTCGGTGATACCATCCAGCCATCTCATCCTCGGTCGTCCCCTTCTCCTCCTGCCCCCAATCCCTCCCAGCATCAAAGTCTTTTCCAATGAGTCAACTCTTCGCATGAGGTGGCCAAAGTACTGGAGTTTCAGCTTTAACATCATTCCTTCCAAAGAACACCCAGGGCTGATCTCCTTTAGAATGGACTGGTAGCTGTCATCAATACCTCTCTTGTGTAGGATAATTACCTGCTTGTCTTTATTTCTCCCTAGAGACAGTGATCTCATCAAGAGCATGAGCTTTGTCTTAATTGTGTGTTTCTAACAATCAGTCAAATGCCTGGTCATTCAGAGGATCTTCTGTGTTTGCTGAATGAATGAACGAGTTGAACTTATGCCCTGGGCTGTGGTAATAACATGTTCTAGATAATTGAGGCACTTCACCTCAAACAGTGTATATCAAGAGTACTGGGCTTCAGTAGGTACCGGGGGGTCTGTTTTTACCCCTGAACCTGTGCAGTCTTTCCTCTACGTGCCTTGCCTTCTGTACGCCTCCATGTACATTAATGATCCCTCTTACTTTCCTGCCACTCCACACACATATGTGTGACCTCACAATTTTCACTGTTGTATATCCCCGCTATTAACAGCCTTGCCTGACTGGTGGCAGAATGTTGACTTTCACCCCCCAGATACTTAGTCTCAGCCCGTCCTATGCTTTGTCCTCAGGCCTGGTGTCAGGACACCCACCATTCAGGACACCATCATCTAACCGTGATGCTGGTTAGAGTCCTACTATTAAATCCAATGGAACCCTTTACTCCCTAACAATCCCACGATCACCACCCCAGACAGATAATCTCATCAGACGGTGGATCCCACTGTGGCCTTTTGGGCTGGCCGCTCTGTGTTGCCTGTGCAGCAGGCAAATTGAAGCTCCAGATTCTCACAGCCTCCCCACAAACCAAGCAACAGGAAACCCAGGCAGCAGGAGCCGAACCAGTTCTCCACCAGCCACGCAATTGAGCGGAGCCCTGGGGGTGGGTGGTCAGGGCAAAGTCAGCACTGGGGGTGGCTTGGCAGGACTGGCCTGGCGTGTTCCTTCCTCTAGGTGAGGCGGGAGAGGGGAACCAAGTGTACTCCAGGTGGGGGAGAGCTTAGCTGGCCACAGATCCTCCTGTTCCAAGTAAGCACAATAAATTGATCAGGTGACCGGTGGATGAAGTTTGATAAGGAGATTCGGAGTTGGGATTCCCTCGAGGCAGAAGACAGTCCACGGGAGAGCCCCTGTGAAAATCACCCACAGAGTGAAAAGTAGTTGCTCGTTAATATTAGAAGATATTTACCATGTAGTGGGGCTTCCTGAGTGGCTCACTTGTGAAGAACCCACCTGCCGATGCAGGAGACATGAGAGACGCAGGTTCAATCCCTGGGTCGGGAAGATCCCCTGGAGGAAGGCATGGCAACCCACTCCAGTAATCTTGGCTTAGAAAATCCCCATGGATAGAGGAGCCTGGTGGGCTACACAGTTCATAGGTCGTGAAGAGTTGGACATGAGTGCAGCGACTTAGCCAGCACCATGTGGTCAGTGAAGGAAATCCGCTTTCTTCCTCTCCTCCATCACACACGTGTTTGTTTCGTGGGCCCACTTTTGAAATCGGGGCACCAGGTGCTGCTCTTCTGTGGGCATTATTCTATTCCTCTTTGACATTCTTTGGACACCTGGAAGATTTGGAACGGCTTTGATGTCCTTTTTTATAATAGAGCCCTGGGAAATCACTTAAGAAAGATTTATGTTAAGTAGAGCGTTAGCATCCGTAAGAAGCTCATTTTACCTGTGCTTTCCTGCTAAATGTTTAGAAGTTCAGGTTTAATCATACGGTTCATTCAGTGCCACGATTTCCTTAATCCCGTGCTCAGTAGACTGATAACTGCTTGAGCAAAATTAAATCTGCAGTCGGTTGGCCCCACCTCTGAGCTCCACTGCTAAGAGTCCTTTCCTTTGCCTGGAGAGCTTTGTCCACCACCCCTCAGCACTGACCTGGACATAGGACCTCACCTGGAAGCCACACAAGTGCTACGTTAAGTCCAACTGATAGAAGTAGGACTTCAAGGTTGGGAGCCTGAGCGGGAAGGGGAGCATTATGAAAGTGAAAACGGAGTCACCGAGAATGGTCCGTGGCCGTGCTGAAACCATGGAGGGCACCGTATGGTGTTGCATTGAGATCTGCATGCAGTGTGCTGCTGGTTGGGTGAGAGCCTTGGTCTGTCTTGAAGTGGAGGCGATGGCTCCTGTTTACTGCCGGAGGGCTGGAGGGCTGGCTGCAATGGATGCCAGAGGGGAGAAAGGGGGACCAACGAGTAAAAATGGCCTTGAGACCACTACTCACTGCCCCGCCTTGGAACTTGGACATGGTAATGTCTTCAGAGGGCGGCAACAGGGCCCTTGAGATGGAGGCCAGCAGAGGGAAAGATGGATGTTTGGCTCTTCCTCGTTCAGCCACTCCACCCCGGCTTCACTTCTCAGGCCCCCACCCCAGGCGTTCCTAGATCTGTAGATCTGTATCTGTATGCCACCACCAGTGCCTGGATATCTATAGATCTACGTCGACAGATCCACCAAGTCATGTTTTTAGACACCAGCTAAAGAAGGCTTGGGTGCCAATGTCCATGCCCTTTTTCCAGCCATATTTAGAACTTGTGTTAACCTAAAGTTGTGGAGACAGACTTGAAGGGAGACCTCCCCAACCTTGCTAACATGTAAGTACGAAAAGGCACAAATGGGATGGATATGGATGATGTCATATCACTGTGACATCATCTATAGACTCTTAGTGCCTTTGCTTTGCTTCCCTGGAGTGATCACAACATAAATTACTTGTCTTGTTTGACTTCCTTGTTCACCAAAGTTGAGCAGATTGTGGCCGTTTTCAACGCTTCTACCAGACAAAAAGCTTGGGACCATTTCTCGAAAGCTCAGCGCAAGAACATAGACATTTGGCGAAAGCACTCTGAGGTTGGTGATTTTATTATTACTTTCTAACCACCGTCACACAGCTGGATTGGCAGGGAAGAGTGTGGCTGCAGCCATGATGGTGTTTCCTTTAGAGCGGGCACTCCACCAGCCTGTGTCCTGTCTCACTGTCAGCCCCACATCCAGCTCAGATTGGTCCCCTGGTCCATAAAAGCAGCTGACCTGATGCCTGGAGGATGGAGAGCTTTTCCTGCAGAGAAAAGCATCTCTCTCATTCATAGTAAAGAGCTCAGAAATAAGCCCTTGGCGTAATCATTGTGCCGAAAAAAGTGTAACGTAAAATAGAAAACTGGTCTTTACTGAGTTGTTTTTTTCCAGTGTTCTGTGGCACCATGGTTACCATTTGCCCCTTGGCTAGAAATGGCAAGTGTGCCTTTCATCCACATCTTCTCATCTTAGGCAGTGCTGTAGTCCCCTTTGCCAGCCGATGGGTCCCGTCAGATCCCTCCCCAGAGCAGATGTCCCCAGGTAGCGAATGTCCCAGCTAGCACTGTCCACCTTTCTGCATCAGTGCATGTGTGAAGTGTGAGTATCTACCCCAAGGCAAGAGCTCAGACCTCGACCTTCCCTGCCACCTAGAAGAACCAGAATGTGTCATGAGTCATGGCTCGTCCAGCTGTTATTTTTAACCCTGCAGTGTAGTGTACGCTTTGAACCTGTAATTTGAAAGTAAGTATACTGTCTTTGTTTGCTTCTTCTTTTTTTTTAATTTAACAAGAGAATGTCTTTCATTTGGATGCTTCTCCATCTCTAGCATGTTAATATTAAAGCTCTCTAAATGATAACCCCCTCTTTCCATATCCCAAACTTATAGAAGGTAAGGTTTATCTATTTAATGATTTTGGCTCACACTTGGAAAATAAGTGTTTTATGTAGAGTTTGAGGAACCACAAAGTGCTGGGGAATCAATCATCTGGGTAGCATTTTAAGTGCCCATTAACTAATGCTAAATTACAGCTGAATACCAATGGCGCTAGATGTAGCATCCACATGCATACCAAATGAATTCTTTATTATCACTGTTATTATGGTGAATACTGAATGACTTCACAATAATGGGACACTTAAAACGCTAGTGCAGTTTATTATGAAGAAGGACATTTTTTATTTTGTTCACAAATTCGGAGAATGTGGCCGGTGACTGATACAATTCTGTTCCTCTGCCCAGGATGATGGATAAGGCAGAGGTGGGGTTTCTCTTCAATGCTGGGGAGAGGGGGGCAGAAAACCCACAGGAGCTCATCTCAGGCTCTCACAGACACTGACTCAGGACCCATGTCAGGGTTGATTTTCAGGAGGAAAGAGTCCCGGAAATCAGTGATGAACTATCCAAGATGGGTGTTCTGAAGCACTCATTGGAATCCATAAAGCACAATTCAGATGTGGGAATGATCTGCCTATGAATTGTTTACTTTTTTGGCCTCTCACAAAACCAGACCTACTAGGAGAAATGTTAAGAGAAGGGCAGGTGGCTTGACGCTGGGTAAATCCAGACCTACGAAATCTGGCATTAGTACATGAGTGTCAGCAACTCATTGATGCATCAGGCTTCCTGCCATGTCTGATCCTGCTCCCCTAGCCCTGCCGCCTCCTCCTGTGCAGGGCCATCCTCTCCTTTGCTGAACAGGACACGCAAAGGGTTCTGGCTTTGTCCCAAGGAACCCTGCTTGCTTCACTCCCTCCTGGGAGGCAGAAATGGAAGCAGTCCAGAGAGATGCTCCTGGAAAGGATCTTTGTGTCTCCCTGCCACTCCCACTGCCTCTTTTGATATACCAGGAAATAGAATTCTAAATTACCTTTGATTTTCTCTCCTCCATGTCACCTAACTGATTAAATACCAGTTGGCAGTTTAACATTGTGGATGATTTCTCAGTTGCATATAAGCTTGATAATTGGCTTGATTTTTTCCACGTTCCCGTGAACAGCATCTGCTTAATTATCGGCAACACCTTTACAGATTTATTAGAGTGTACTAGTGATTTACTGCTGAACCAGAGGCACCCTGTGGAAACACCCACAGCTTTTTGTTCCCCTTTCAATTTTTTTTTCCTTTCCATCACCCTTCCCCATGAGAACAGCTACTGTATGACAGTTTGTCATTAATTGTAAAGACTAAACAACAGACCCTTTCAGCCTCCTTTATTCTTTCTACCTGAAGTTTCTTTGTTTCGAGTATTTTCAGGCCACCTCCTGGGGAAGTGGGCTCCTTGTCAGGGGAAAGATTAGCTGTCCACAATCTAAAAAACCTCCCCACTAATCACATGTGACATCCACCTGCGAGCTCCGATGGTGTTATTTAAGGCAGAATTGGAACCTCTCTCTGCTGAGTGGCACGGTCAAATAAGGGAACGCTGCCTTCATCCTTGTGCCGCTCAGGATGCCGCTCAGGACTGCCCTGTGACGGGTGGTCCTGTCCCAGGGACGTCCCTTCTGCCTCTCCTCCCTGTCGTGGGTGACTTCCCTGTTTCTGCAGTAGTGGTTCCTGGGGTTCAGAGCTGACCGTGCGAGTGTGATTGGCAAAGCATAATTCCCCATCCATCGTGCTTCAGTTACAATCTGTGCACTATGGAGAGAGGAGAATTGAGAGAACCTATAACAGAATAATCCAGACACATCCATCCATTGAAAGGGCACTTTGTGTTTAAAGTCATGCCATTAATACATTAGTGTTGTGATTTAGTTTTATTGTGAGTCATAGATTTATTTATTATGAAGTGAAATTATATTAACTGTTTGACTTTTATTTAGAGACTTTGGTTTAAATGGGGAGAAAAACAATAATGCAACCCTGCTCTTGTTTTTTTCCCCCTTTGAGGCCAGAACATGTAAGAGAACAGAATAGATAAGAATTTACAAATAGATATTATCCAGCTTGATGCAAAATAGTAATATACTAATTTAATGTAAACCATTACAGTATCCTGATTTTTAGGCACAGTAGTAAACAATTTATTATGTAATTCTTTATATTTGAAAATGAATTTTAACATAACACTTCTCCATTCAAACAGCCTTGTATTACTACTGTCTCGTTTATATGTGAGTAGACTGAGACTCAAAGAAATTAAATGCCTTGATTACAGTCACTTCTCTGGGAAACAGGGAAAGATACAGTCCTTAGATCTTAAAGGGATGCTAAAGCAACCATTACATCACAAACAATAAACCCCTTGGATAATGTGAAACACCAGAAAAGAAGGCATCTGCTTTTATTTTGTCCTGGAACACCTTTGGATATCTGAAGAGTGTGTGTGTGTGTGTGAGAGAGAGAGAGAGAGAGATCACATGTCGCACATACATTCAGGGACACTATTATGCATGGACTTAATTTTCAACTTAATGAACCAAATCTCACATGATGCTAAGAATGTCACATTAACTTGTTTATTAACTTGTGTATCCTCAAAACTCTTATTGTCACACTATCTCAGTGTGTTTTAACATAACATAACAGTGAATTGACCCTAAGAAAGATGAAATATACCTAAAGTGACCCCAGTAGTTCAGTGGTAGATGAGGCCTTTTTAAAAATTCTCCTGTGTGCATTCCTAATCACGAGCTGAGTCCCTCCTGTGCGCCATTCCTGGCAATAGACATTTCTGTGGGAGCCTCAAAACAGCCCTACCAGGGTGGATGTTATTACCCCTGTTTTTATCAAAGAGGAAATTAAGACTCAAGAGATTGAATATCTTGCTGACGAGCCCTTGACTCACCTTTGGTGAGCAGGGATTTCTCACGAATCAGATACTGAATCCCTCGATCTGTGCACACGCCAGACCCTGCAGAACTCCCCTCTGGATTAGGTGGGGCAGTGTTTGGGAGGTGAAGACATGTCTGTATCAGTCTTAATACCCCGAGAGACCGCTGAGAAAGCAGTGTCATGTGTCCGACTCTGATGCCCGTGGGTCCTCTGCTTCCAGGAACTTCGGAATGCTCAGAGTGAGCAGCTTATGGGCATCCGTCGCGAAGAAGAGATGGAAATGTCGGACGATGAGAACTGTGACAGCCCCACTAAAAAAATGAGAGTCGATGAATCAGGTAATGCTGATCACCACCACACCCTTGTGAGCTACCATAATGATCTTCCTAATCTTAGCTGGGGCGTACATATCGGCAGGTGGTCACATCACTCACTTTTATTTGAGTTACACTAAACTTTTCATCTTTGAGTGACTCTGCCTTTTATTAATAGAACTTGAAATTCCTTCTTGGAAACATAATGATTTAAATGGTCCCAGTCGTTCCTTATGTGCATGAGTCTGGGCCTGTTAAGACTTTTTTTTTTTTCGGGGACATTTGTTCCCATAAAAATCCTCTTCCAGAGTGTGGCAGCCACTGCTGATGCTGAAATACAGATAAAATTTGGTTTCAGTCAGTGTACTTCTTTCATGGGAAATGTTTAATCCCTAAAGAAGGTTTCTAGCCTCCAAAGCAACATGCTTGGAGAATTAGATTTTTTTCCAATAAATTTTAGTTCCTAACCTATGATCAAAGGGATGGCCCTATTCGGTACCAAGAAAGGGGCATCAATCCTTGAGTTGTAAAAAGGAGAGAGGCTTAGAGAGAATCTTGCTTTATATGCTCTGACTAATCTGAGATGCCGACTTAAAACTCTTTTTCTCAAATTGCGTGTAATTCCCTTGGTGTTGTATCAATAAAAGCATGCAGGGGAAATGCTCACTCAGAGCTAGGAGACACCCAGGGAGACTGCTTGTCTGAGGGGAGGAGTGTTGCNATCTTGCTTTATATGCTCTGACTAATCTGAGATGCCGACTTAAAACTCTTTTTCTCAAATTGCGTGTAATTCCCTTGGTGTTGTATCAATAAAAGCATGCAGGGGAAATGCTCACTCAGAGCTAGGAGACACCCAGGGAGACTGCTTGTCTGAGGGGAGGAGTGTTGCGTGAAGGGCCTGGGAATAACCACCATTGCCACCAAAAAGGGAATAAAACAGTCCCCTCTTCCAGGCCTTTTAACAGAAAGACTCAGCTGACCAGGAACAACGGATTTTTATGAATTTGTTAGTAGAGGCCAGAATCAGGATTACAAAACGATCAGGTCATCAGGATTTCAAAGCTGTCAGTTAGGCTGCGTCCATGTCTTGGCCATTGTCCGTGGTGCTGCTGTGAACGCAGGATCCGTGTGTCTTTTTGAATCAGAGTTTTGTCCAGGTGTGTGCCTAGCAGTGGGATTGCTGGATCATACGGTCGTTCTCTTTTTAGTTTCCTGAGGGACTTCCAGGCTGTTCTCTACAGCAGTTGTTCCAACTGATATTTCCACCAACAATGTCTCCCCTCTCCCAGGCCTTTTAACAGAAAGACTCAGCTGACCAGGAACAACGGATTTTTATGAATTTGTTAGTAGAGGCCAGAATCAGGATTACAAAACGATCAGGTCATCAGGATTTCAAAGCTGTCAGTTAGGCTGCGTCCGTGTCTAGGCCATTGTCCGTGGTGCTGCTGTGAACGCAGGATCCGTGTGTCTTTTTGAATCAGAGTTTTGTCCAGGTGTGTGCCTAGCAGTGGGATTGCTGGATCATACGGTCGTTCTCTTTTTAGTTTCCTGAGGGACTTCCAGGCTGTTCTCTACAGCAGTTGTTCCAACTGATATTTCCACCAACAATGTCAGGGGGTTCCCTTTTCCCCATATCCTCTCCAGTGTTTATTATTTGTAAACTTTTTTAATGATGGCTGTTCTGATCGGTGTTTTGATTTGCATTTCTCTATTAGTTAGTGAAACTGAGCATCTTTTCATGTGCCTGCTTGCCATGTGTATGTCTTCTTTGGAAAAATGTCTATTAAGGTCTTCTGTCCATTTTTAAATAGGATTGGTTGCTTTCTGTTGTTGTTTATTTGTATCAGCTATTTGTATATTTTGGAGATTAAGCCTTTGCCAGTCACATCTTATTTTCTTCCAGTCCATAGACTGTCTTTTTTTTTTGTGTGTGTGGTTTCCTTTACTGTGCAAAACCTTGTAAGTTTGATTAGGTCCCATGTGTTAATTTTTAAATTTCTATTGCCTTGGGAGACTGACCTAAGAAAATATTGGTATGATTTATGTCAGAGAATGATTTTCCTATTTTCTCTTCTAGAAGTTCTATGTTGTTCTGTCTTATGTTTAAGTCTTTAAACCATTTTGAGTTTATTTTTGTGCATGACATGAGCGTGTGTTCTAACATTGTTGATTTACATGCAGTGCAGCTTTGTAGTATTGTCTGAAGTCTGGGAGAGTTATGCCTCCTGGAGACAACCTAAATGTCCATCGACACACGAATGGATAAAGAGAATGTGGTGCACATACACAAGGGAATACTACTCAGCCATAAAAAAGAGTGAAATAATGCCATTTGCAGCAACATGGATGCAGCTAGAGATTATCATACTGAGTGTATCATTTATGTATGAAATCTAAAATATGGCACAAATGAACCTATCTGCAAAACAGAAATAGACTCACAGACACAGAGAATAGACTTGTTGTTGCCAAAGGGGAGCCGGGGCTGGGGGGCGACGGGGAGGAGAGGGATGGGCTAGAAATTCGGGATTGGTAGATGTACGCTATTATATTTATACCAGATAAACAGCAAGGTCCTGCTGTACAGCACAGGCAACTATAATATATCCCGTCTCCTGGGATACATAATGGAAAAGAATGCATGTGTATAACTGAATCACAGCAGAGTGGCATGGCAATGTAAATCAACTATACTTCTATTTTTTAAACTAATTAATTAAAAAAAATTTTTTTTAAGCTATCAGAATGCTCTGTTTCTGTAGTGCTTTAGGAGAGAATAAGATGATCACAAGAAAAAGCTCCTGCGCAGAAGCATACAGAGGGCAGTTTCGTTGCCTTAGAGCAGTGGTTCTTGAAAACATTGTTCCCCAGCCCAGCAATATTAGCATCACCTAGGAACTTATTCAAAATGTAAACTTTTTGGGTCCTACTGAGGACTTACTGAATCAGAAACTCCAGGGGACAGGGGAGGAGGGTTATGAGATCCAAAAATCTGTGATTTAAAAAACCCCTGTGGGGAATCCTCATGCAGGCTCAAATTTGAGAGCTAGGCCTTAGAAAATTTCCCTTTCATCCTCAAATTCCATTCATTTAAATCTTTTAAAGCCTAGCGTAAAAGCAGGCACCACAGCAGTATGTTTTGAAGCCATATATCTTTTGTCTGGAAAATGAACCAAACACTTATGTGTCGCATGTAATGTCTTTTATTAAACTGATGTCATATTTCTCAGGACTGCTTGATTATTGGGTTTGGATTTGCTTATGTGAGGAAAGCACCTTCCGCAGAGCATTTCTGTTCTGCACACTTTCATATATCAGAAGAAGAGAGTGAGTTTGGGTGTGATTTTTCTTAAATTCAACGAGCTCTTCCAATAAATAAGTAATTTTTTTCTCAAAAAAGGCTTTCATCATTTTTGAAGTTTCTAGATGTGGGGCAAGTTTGCACAAAACCTGGATCCTTAACATCCTTGTAAGGTAGGTGGGGAAGAAAAGACTAGGCTCAATCAGGAATTCTGATTGAAACTAAGGTTTTTTTCTTATTTGAGGGGTGGTGACATTTCTTTTTAAACAACCTACCAATTTCTCAAGTAAGAAATATGTATAATTTCATAGCCTGCTCGGGAGCAGACAAGAATAATAATAAGCCACAGAGAAAATTTTACAGACTGTGGTAGCAAGCATGTACCTATAGAATGACCTGCAATCTCTGCTCAAGAAGAATCCACAAGATATCAAGGACCTCTCTTCTCAGTCAGGACCACAAAGATGCTCCCAGGAGGTTTCACCGAAGAGCCCTTTCCAGACCGCTATGACTTTCCCCCCCCCCCCCAGGCATCTCATAAGAGCCTGAAATAAGACCTGAGCTTGCAAAACGTTCTCCAGGCTTGTTCCTTTGGTCAGCAGAATTAATGAACTCAACCAGTACATGATCCGCACCAGGTGCCAAGAGCAGAGATGAAAGAACCAGAGAGCAAATGCCAGGCCCTGAGGAGTTCAGAGTCTTTCTTGTGCTTTTCCAAATGAGATGGACCAGAGAACGTGGCATGTGGTTTATGAGGGAAGTGCAGGACTGATGAGATGGAAGGGAAAGCCACTCTTGTTCCACCGGGCCCTCAAGACCCTGCCAAAAGGCAGGTGGTGGTTCTCTCAGCCCTGCCTATTCAGGGGCACAGCCTGAGAGCAGGAATCCCCTTGATCTTTGGCCAAGCCTCAGACAAAAGATCCCTGTGAACTACTGAAAGTGGTTCAGGTTCAGCTGCCTGCACCGCAGCCTGAGGGAAACGGGTCTTTTGGAGGCATCTCTTTAGGTAACAGGCCACTCATTTTTTTTAGGTACAGATTTGCATGTCTAGTCACCTCGTAGCAGGCCTCTGAAGACAGCACTTTACTGCACTGACACGGAAATTGCCAGACTCACGATAGAAGTAAGCTTCTGCATCTTTTGCAGTGATTCCCGACCTTTTTGACACCAGAGGCTGGATTCTCCCACCAGGCTCCCCTGTCCCTGGGATTCTCCAGGCAAGAACACTGAGGCTCAGCAGGTAACTCTTAAAGGGGGACAAGGGATTTGCTGGAGCCAAACTGAAATGCTGATGAAAATGAAAATGAGTTTTGTTATTACATTTGAAAACCAAGACAGACGTATCAAAGCGTTCGTTCAAGAAGATTGGCATCCTGCTCCAAAACCCCTGAAGATAATTTCTGATAAAAATTCAAATGTATTGTTGCACAGTCTGCCTCCTGCTTGCAATCAAGCCAAACTTTTAAAACCAAGTCTATTCCTACTTCCCTCTCTCTCTCCCACCCACTCCCTCTCCCTCCCTCCCCCCAGCTTGCTTCTCCCTCAGCTTTCTCCTTCCTCCCTCCAGATTGCCCGTGGAGGGGGCACAGGAGTGCGCTGGAAGGAAGGGAAGGAGAGATGAAGTCTGTCCTAAATCCTAAGGCCTCCTTTGGCAGAACCTGATGAGCATCAGTGTTGAGAGAGTTCAGTGAGTTGTGCATCTTGTGAAGCCCTTCCAGCTAGCACATGACAAGTAACTCAGTGGCTGTGAGCTCTGCCTCTTATCTTAATCATCCTTCAGCACCTGGTCCTGGACTTTTCACCAAGTAAGTCCTCAAGAAAAGCTGGTTGACTTCAGTCGCATCATCTTCTTCTTCCTGTCTGTTTTGGATGGTGCCGTCCCATAAGTCAACCAGAGGATGGTAGCCTTAAGAACACTTGCTCCGGTTAAATGGCAATGTCAGGCATTAAGTGGCGTGTTCAAACAGGGATGGCTGATTGCCCCACANCAGTGTGTCTTTGGCCAGAGTTGGCCCAGACCAGCTGTCCCTTCGACTCTAGGCAGGCTGGTCACTGAGGCTCAGCTGCTGCTGCTGCTGCTGCTAAGTCGCTTCAGTCGTGTCCGACTCTCTGCGACCCCATAGACGGCAGCCCACCAGGCTCCCCTGTCCCTGGGATTCTCCAGGCAAGAACACTGAGGCTCAGCAGGTAACTCTTAAAGGGGGACAAGGGATTTGCTGGAGCCAAACTGAAATGCTGATGAAAATGAAAATGAGTTTTGTTATTACATTTGAAAACCAAGACAGACGTATCAAAGCGTTCGTTCAAGAAGATTGGCATCCTGCTCCAAAACCCCTGAAGATAATTTCTGATAAAAATTCAAATGTATTGTTGCACAGTCTGCCTCCTGCTTGCAATCAAGCCAAACTTTTAAAACCAAGTCTATTCCTACTTCCCTCTCTCTCTCCCACCCACTCCCTCTCCCTCCCTCCCCCCAGCTTGCTTCTCCCTCAGCTTTCTCCTTCCTCCCTCCAGATTTTCCGTGGAGGGGGCACAGGAGTGCGCTGGAAGGAAGGGAAGGAGAGATGAAGTCTGTCCTAAATCCTAAGGCCTCCTTTGGCAGAACCTGATGAGCATCAGTGTTGAGAGAGTTCAGTGAGTTGTGCATCTTGTGAAGCCCTTCCAGCTAGCACATGACAAGTAACTCAGTGGCTGTGAGCTCTGCCTCTTATCTTAATCATCCTTCAGCACCTGGTCCTGGACTTTTCACCAAGTAAGTCCTCAAGAAAAGCTGGTTGACTTCAGTCGCATCATCTTCTTCTTCCTGTCTGTTTTGGATGGTGCCGTCCCATAAGTCAACCAGAGGATGGTAGCCTTAAGAACACTTGCTCTGGTTAAACGGCAATGTCAGGCATTAAGTGGCGTGTTCAAACAGGGATGGCTGATTGCCCCACAATGTTCAGAACTTTTGCATACCCGCAACTCCCATGCCACATGCTGAAGAGGCTATGAACCAGAGAGTTGAAACTCAGTATTAACCTAATGATCAGCAAGCATTTGTCAGTCACCTTCTTGTGTTCAAGGCACTATGGACCCAGGGGTACGGGGAGAGTTCAGACACAGTCTGCCTTGCCCTCCAGGCTATAAGATACTTTTTGAAGAGAAATATGAACATTTTTTAAGTTAATAGAAATGCAGTGCCTGAAGCCAAATATGTTTTAAGCCATTAATTTAAATTCAGTATAAAAATGAGCATTGCTTCCAGTGTGTATACCTCACGCATTATTTGGTGAGTATACGTTATATGTTGAGCACAGGTTTGAGAAAAATAAAACTAAAACAGCCCTTGCTTAACACACAACCCTTAAACCATTCCATAATGTACGGACACTCCTGGGTTTTAACTACACCTCATTTAAACTCTGAGTTCTTTGTAGGGACAAACACTCTTTTAATTATGAAGAGTGTCGTCCAGGTTGTCAATTTTCCATGGAGACTCAACCACAGCATAGGTACAGACTTCTTTTTAATTCCAGTAAGAAGTCAAACCAGGATTTTTGACAACTGAGTCAAATTAGGGACTCATAACTGGGTCAGCAGTGTTCAGGATGTCGGAAGTTTCATTTACAGCCGGAAGTCAGGATAAAAGATTAATAATCGTAAAGCTCTCTCTGCCTGTCTCTGATCTCTTTGAACACCAGGACTGCCTTCATTTTTCTGATTCAGTTTATTTCCTGGAAGGAAGTGCTTTTGAGAGCCATGAAGGAGACCCAGCAGAGATATTCCAATTAGACACCAGCCCCAGAGGCTCACCTAAGGTGTTTGTAGATTTCCTGTTTTCACATGTGGTGGTAACCCAAAAGAGAAATAGAAATGGTGACGTGTGTCCATCAGTCGCCACCGAGTTAAACATGAGCATTTTATTACCATAGTTGAATGTCTTCTGGGATCTCCAGGGCCAGACAAGAAGATGTGATCAGCTACAACTTACATGGCTTCAAGATGAGGAAATCAGTCTTCAGAAGTGCGCTGAGCAGCCAGCTTCGCTCCTGCTCTCTTGACACGGAGCTTCATTTGCAAGCAGTCCAGGCTTTTGCTCTGTTTCTTCCTTTGTATTTTAATCTTGCTAATCTTGCCAAAGGAAATCAAATCAGTGTTTATTTGGGGCAGATTTTTCAGTTCCCTGGTGATTTCATGTGCAGCTGCAGTTCTCATCTCATGATGGATGTATTTCCGAGAAGTGTATAAATCATTCTTTACCTTTTATATGTAAGAGGTGTGTGTCGTGCATGCTAAGTCACTTCTGTCGTGTCCAATTCTGTGTGACTCTGTGGACTGTAGCCCGCCAGGCTCCTCTGTCCATGGGATTCTGCAGGCAAGAATCCTGGAGTGGGTTGCCATGCCCCCCTCCAGAGGATCTTCCTCACCCAGCAGTCAAACCCACGTCTCTTACATCTCCTGCATTAGCAGGTGAGTTCTTTACCACTAGCGCCACCTGGAAAGTCCCAACCCTGTGGTGGAGGGTTGCTTGTCACAGCAACACACCTGTCCCATCAAAGCTTGCTTATCTGTTGTGTAAATTCACATTTGGAGCTTAAACTCTCTTTAAGGCAAATCCCTTTATAATCTTGTTTTTCTGTATTATACAACAATGCCGTATTCCCAACATTACTCTGACATATGCACAAATTTTCCATAATCGTGTGTTTCGTGTCGAATCAGTTCATGTTGCTGAAATGGTGCTGTGTCTCAGAGACCGTGGATTTTCCCCTAATGCTTCAGCCACTTAGCTGTGTGGCCCCTGCAGAGAACCCAGGTGAGCCCTGGTGGAGAGTCTCTGCCCATCCACGCCTGGTCCGTGTTAGCTTGGAGCCCAGGGGGTTCTCTGCTTGGTTTCCTGGGTGACAGTCCAGCACGTGCTTCAGCCCCACTGCATTTGCTCTCTGAAGCCCTGGCTTCCTGCCTGATGACAGGAGCCCCCAGAGTGTGGTGAAGGGCACCTGGGTGGATGGGCAGATGGCAGCTAGTGGAGAAAAGTGGGGAACTTATCAAGCAATGTTTAGAAAGGGAGAGGCACAGAGACTTTGACCCAGAGGGAGTGTAGACAAGTGACCGGTGGGCAGCTTGAGGTCACAGCGCAGCTGCCCCTGACCCACCTGTGGTACTCGGATGCCTTTCAGCTGCCAGGAGCACTGCGGTCTATATTACAGTTTATTGTGTTTTCTGGGCATTTCATTCTGATAAGGTTTGATTGCGGGATCATTACGTTGGGGAGTAGATTTAATCCTGTTTTCTTAGCAGGCTCTAAGGACACTGAGGGAATATTTATGTAATAAGATGCAAAGTTGCTGTGGAAAATACTATAGCAACCTAGCATCTTCCCAGATCCAGGCAGCCACTTGTAACAGCAATCTAAATTTACATTTATTTTAGTGTCATTTTATCGACACTCTTAGTATCTCATTCTGACAGGATGTTAAAATATGTTTTCAGCTTGCATTTGAGCAAAATTAACACAGTGTTGTTGGAATTTAACTGGGGTTTGCACAACTTCTGGAAAAAACAGCAGAGTATTTTCAAGTGGGTTTAGATGACAATCTGGGTAAGTTTGTGACTCTTTTCTTTTTCCTTTCTAAATGTAAAAAAGAATTCTTTAGCAGCATTTATTCCTAATTTTTCCTCTTAGTTTGTAACTAAAAGTCGGAATTTCTGATTACAAAATGAGAATTATTCTTTTAAAACTTGATGTAATTTTTTAAGTGCCCACCTATCTTTCTAGTTGGTGCTTATAGAAAATGCTTTTAGTAGATCAATCCATTGCCCTCCGGCAGGCTGTAGCACTTCAAAAATGAAATTATTTTTTATATAAAAAATACTTGTTAATTTTGGAGAATCTAATTATTGCCAATAATAAAAGATAAAACTGTGTTAGTTATAACAAAAGACTTTAGTTTTTAATTCTGTTTCTTCGCACAGCCTAACTATATAAGCAACTGTGTATATATTTTTAAAGCTCAGAAACAATTCTATATGATTTTGTTTTCAGTCAGACCAATTTGTATGGCAAATGAGGATTTTTTAAAGCTTTTTTTATATGTTAATGAAACAGAAAATATAGAGCAAATGCATGTGTATCCTTTCTGGGTCATAGACTCCTGTGAACCTTTTATGATTTGAAGCTGTAGTCTTTGAGGTGGTCAGAGTAGATGCCTAAGGTTATTAAAGCCTGGAAACTGGGCCAGCCTTCCCCATAGCATCTTTCAGGTCCCTTAAATGTGAGCATGGCGGAAAACCATACAGATATGTAGCTGGTTGGTAGTGGAAAGATAGTGTCTATTGATTTTCTTCTCTACCTTTCCATCTGAAATCTTCAAGTGTGACTATAACACTGTTAAAGTAGGACATTGGCCAAGAGAATCAATACCAGACCTTATTAAAACATATGCTACTACCAGCTTCTTAGCCCTAATGTACTGTTCGTGAACACAATCTTCCTAATTCTGTGCTTTTATACTGCATTGTTCAAGACAGTTAGGGATATGTAGTGACTGTACCTTGACTTCTAACAGTGTTGCCCATAAGCTTCATTAATCGCAGACCTAAAGATGCTAATGTCTGCTGTAGGAAGACAGACCATGAGGACAGACGTCCAGTAGAATCTCAGTGAGCCATACACGTTTAAGTGTCATAGAACTAATGGAAAAAGTAATTTAAAGGAGTAGCAGTAATTAATTATTTCTTCCCTTTCTTAGAAAGTCCACCTGCTATTTATGATACTTGGAAGCCCTGGACAGGGAAAGTGAAAGTGAAAGTCACTCAGTCGTGTCCTACTCTTTGTGACCCCATGGACTATACAGTCCATGCAATCCTCCAGGCCAGAATACTGGAGTGGGTAGCCTTTCCCTTCTCCAGGGGATCTTCCCAACCCAGGGATCAAACCCAGGTCTCCCACGCTGCATGTTAGATCCTTTACCAGCTGAGTCACAAGGAAAGCCCAAGAATACTAGAGTGGGTAACCTATCCCCTCTCCAGTGAATCTTCCCGACCCAGGAATCGAACCGGGGTCTCCTGCATTGCAGGCAGATTCTTTACCAACTGAACTATCAGGAAAACCCAAACAGAATGATCACATTTAATTTTCTGTATTTTACAGCTTCCTAGACCATATTGTCTTGCAGTTTCCTATTCTAAGTATGACCATATTTGCATAGCTATTAAACTAAAGGTCTAAGCAATCATGCAAGTTCCAATCTAGGCAGCCATGTGAAGCTCTTTGTTTTTCATATTTGCTTTTTTGTGGCCGCGCTGGTCTTCGTTACCGCGCACGGGCTTTCTCTCCCTGTGGTGTGCGGTCTTCTCTTGTTGTGGAGCACGGGCGTCAGTACTTGAAGCCCAGGCTCTGTGGCTGCGGTGCACTGGCTCCGTTGCTTGGGTCTGGGGTCTTCCCAGGCCAGGGATCGAATTGGGGTCCCTTTGTACTACAAGGTGGCTTCTTACCCGCTAGACCACCAGAGAAGTCCCCCATCACAAGGAGATTGGCAGTGAGGAGTCTCTTCATCTGATGTGGAAGAAACGCTTAGAAATCATTCTGTATACCCCGCTCTTTGCACAGACAGGAGTGTGCAGCTGTCCATTGAGAAGTTATGTTATTTGCCCAAGATAGTAAGTAGAAGGTGCAGAACTCAGTACTAGTTCCCTTCTTTCCAGGTTGATTATCTTTCTGTGGCACCGCTCCCTGCGTGTTAGAGGGGAAAGGGCTCCAGAATATCCCTCACATGCCTTGAGTGGCATCAACAGAGTCAGTGAAATCCACCCAGGACATTGAGTGCTTGCCTCGTGCCTGGCACCATGAGGCCATTGGGAGGCAGAGGTAGACTGGATATGTTCGTTACCTGAAAATGCTCATCCTGACCAGGCTCATTGCGGCTATCTCTTAGTCTTCCCATTACTCTCAGGATTTTCTGCTGACTAGAAAGAAGTTACAGGCAGAGCATGTGGCAAGCTGTTCTCTAGCTAGGCTCTGTGGCTGCGGTGCACTGGCTCCGTTGCTTGGGTCTGGGGTCTTCCCAGGCCAGGGATCGAATCGGGGTCCCTTTGTACTACAAGGTGGCTTCTTACCCGCTAGACCACCAGAGAAGCCCCCCATCACAAGGAGATTGGCAGTGAGGAGTCTCTTTATCCGATATGGAAGAAACGCTTAGAAATCATTCTGTATAACCCCCTCTTTGCACAGATAGGAGTGTGCAGCTCTCCACTGAGAAGTTATGTCATTTGCCCAAGATAGTAAGCAGAAGGTGCAGAACTCAGTACTAGTTCCCTTCTTTCCAGGTTGATGATCTTTCTGTGGCACCGCTCCCTGTGTGTTAGAGGGGGAAAGGCTCCAGAATATCCCTCACATGCCTTGAGTAGCATCAACAGAGTCAGTGAAATCCGCCCAGGACATTGAGTGCCTGCCTCGTGCCTGGCACCATGAGGCCATTGGGAGGCAGAGGCAGACTGGATATGTTCGTTACCTGAAAATGCTCATCCTGACCAGGCTCATTGCAGCTATCTCTTAGTCTTCCCGTTACTCTCAGGATTTTCTGCTGACTAGAAAGAAGTTACAGGCAGAGCATGTGGCAAGCTGTTCTCTAGCCCATGCCAGCAGAAACNAGACTGGATATGTTCGTTACCTGAAAATGCTCATCCTGACCAGGCTCATTGCAGCTATCTCTTAGTCTTCCCGTTACTCTCAGGATTTTCTGCTGACTAGAAAGAAGTTACAGGCAGAGCATGTGGCAAGCTGTTCTCTAGCCCATGCCAGCAGAAACGCCAGCTTCTAAAAATATTCAGGAAACTGGCACAATCCCTTTTCAAGTCGAGTGATATTTTTTTTCCTCAAAACAACCTGTTCTGTGGCTTTGAACAAGAAGAAGACCTGCTTCGAAGAAGTGAAGTATTTACATGGGGGAGGAATCGTGCCATGTCCTGTACGACTTTGATAAACCAAACAGATACACTGTCTTCCAATGGAAGCCCAAGTGTTCCATTCCCTGACTCTCCAAAAAGGCAAAGAGGAAAATAAAACTACCCCAAATGCAAGCGCAGATGTGATGATTGATCGAGAATGATCCGAGCTACAGTATTAGTTCTTTGATTTCCCAACTCATGTTTTCTCTGCCTGCCCAGGGACTGGGAGAGCCTACCTGAAAATCGTTCATTAACTTTCCATCTAATTTCAAGACCTGTTGAAGCATTCTCCCTCCTTCCTTGCTCCTGAGGCTTCTTCTTTATGGCATGTAGCCCTCAATCAATCTGGAAAATATATGTCTGAAGGAGAGCATCTACAGTAGTAATCTTATTGAGATACACAGACTCGGGCATGTTTTGATTGGAAAGAGATCTTAGAAGTATTATGTCCTCTCCTTTCTTACCCTATATCAAAAATTATAATGACAAAAATGTAGTTTTTACCCCCAACAATAAGTAGCTGGAATGCTGAATAAATTCTGCAAGTCTGTATTAGTAATTTTGTAATTACAAGTTTTTAGGCAAAAAAAGTGGTAACACGAGTTTGGCACATCTCTTGGAAGCAAGATAAGAGATTTAATTTTTTTTTTTAATTGAAGGATAATTGCTTCACAGAACTTTGTTATTCTTTTCTTTAGTGATTTACCAGTCAGTTTCAGAAATGTCTCCACTTGGCATTCTAGACTTTTCTTCTAGTTAAATAATCTGAAAGTTGTAAAGCTAGCCACTTCTCTATCCTCAGCCCTTTGTTTCCATGAAATTGTCTTAAGCAATGCCATAATACAAAGCAACGATAAAACAAAAACAAATATTTAGTGAACTCTTGCTTGCAACGCTTATGAGACCTTGATATCATGTCTTGTGGTGCCATATTAAGGAGGAAAAGTAGCAAAGTCTTGTAAGACTGAGACTTAGTCTTTGAACTGAGCATGTTGTTTTCCTACTCTGAAAAATCCCAGTAGCTACCAGAGATCTCCTTTCCTTGGAATAACACTGGATCGTGGGTCCATACCACACCTGCTCTCTGCACTCTCAGAAGTCACAGCCAAAACTAACAGATAAACTCCCACAGGCAGAGCCGTGAATGCTCCGAGGATCTGAAAAGAAGGGTAAATCTATTCAGCTGAATTCTGTCATCCTGGAGAAAGTTTGCTTGGGTTTTGTTTGTTTGTTTAAGTAAATAATGGTGAGATGGAAGACTGTCTACCCATCTACTCCTTCAGGACTAGGTCAGGATCTTTTAACCTCCCTGAATGGCCAGCACCTTGCAGGGTACACAGTCAATAGACAAGTATTTGTTAACCAAATGGATTGGAAATAAAAACTAGGAAAACCAATTCAACTAATTTTTTAATCTGTTGAAGGATATTTTTTCAGCTTAGACACCCCCCAAAAAAAAAATCTGTTATCTGTTTGATCCTCACAGTACTGACCATGTTTTTCAGATGAGAACCCTGAGGTCTAATGGAGGTTGACTGATTGCCCCCAAGTCTCATAACTGGCATATAGCTGTAAAGCCCCTTCTCTCTTTCTAACACTGCTCTGCCTCGCTCTTGCATATTGTATAATCTGTGTCTGCACGACTCTCTGAGGTTGACAAGGGCAGACGTTGGGATGCAGAATAGCCCAGCCAGCATCTTCTTAGAACTGCTGCCCCTCAGATGCACGCGGTGGTCCCTGAATCACAACATATCCTGTCCCTCCTCACTTCTCTGTGGGAGCCTCTTCCAGAATTATGCAGACACATCTGCATGTTCCTGTTTAGAGCAGGAAGAAGGGTGTGTTCTTTCAGGTCGTTAAAAGATGGGAGACTTGGCAAGGTGACGGATGGAGCTAAAAGGGAAAACAACAAAGAAACATGTCAGGTAATGTTTGAAACCATTTTTCTCCTGGAACTAGGTTGAGATGATTACAGATGGGAAAAATAGAGCTTTTTTTTTTTTTTTTTCCTTTGTTAGTAACAGAAAGTTGTTAGGTCCTTGAGCTTTTGAAATGGAAATCAAAACTTAGATTGGACATTTTGCCCATTCTATATAATATTTAGGCTCCAAAGGAATAGTGTAATTGATGCCAGGCCATCAACACCATGTTAACAAAGCACTTGACAGAAAACCATCCGTGGCACCTTCTCTCCCGAGTTCAATAAAAAGCTAGTAAGCAGAGAACTGCTTTCTCGGGGGAATTCTTTTCACCTTTCAGAAACAAAATATTTCATGCTAATTCCTGCTTAATTGGAGGGAAGTCATTTCTTTAAAATCATTGAATATGAGCTTAAAGTCTGTTCTGTCCCTGACCTTTCTAATTCAATCAAGGTCACCTTCTCAACTTGCCCAAACAGCACTATTTCTCAATTAGAAAAAGGGGCAGTGCTGTTGTAAAGCATTTGGCGTCTGATTAATTGTGCTGAACTGGGGCTTCAGCACTTGCAGAGGGATCCTAAGGCATCACCAGGAAGAATAAAACATTGCTACCTGAAAAATTATCCCCATCAGAAACATCATTTTAATAAGCAAAGCAAGAACTTCTATTTGTGGGGATGTGAGAAGCATGATCGTACTCAATATATAGTGGGTTTTAATATCCGAACAACTCTCTCTCAGGGAAAAATATGCTATAATTTAGCCATCCAGACAGTTTATGAAACACACACACTTTTCCCTGCCCAAGGACTCCAAGAGGATGAATGCTAAGGTGGTTAAAGCAAATTTGGTCACACTCAAGCTCTAGGGATGAAAAGAAGTAATGAAAGGAGGTGTCCGGCTGAAGCCGTCTGGCTGGAGGAGAGAACATAGTTTTGGAAATAAGTTTTTTGTTTGTTTGGCCACACCTCGTGGAATGTGGGATCTTCATTTCCTGACCAAGGATTGAACCTAATGCCCAGTGGAAGCATGGGGTCCTAACCACTGGACAGCCGGAAGTCCCTGAAAATAAGTTTGAGAGGCTGCTGCTTACATTTCCTTCCCATTTTCTGGGCCTGATTGAGGGATGCCAACCTCACGCTGATGCTCTTTTGAAGACCATCTCACCTGGGTGGTAAAACCATTAAAAGAGCTCTGAGAAAGTGGCCCACATGAGTGAGAATGGGTGTTGCTGGAAGAGAGATGTTAGATTCACCTCAGAGTTGAGAAATAACTTTGAACCAGACAAGGTAAGAGGCCCCCAGAGGAAGTTTCGAGTTGTTTCCAGTGTGGCTCAGCCAGTGGTGTCCCTTCTCCAAGCCTCGGCGTTCTCGTCAGGGTTTCCTCAACTTTGTAAGAAATAACCAATTAGGGAAGGGTTTCCAGGGCATTTTGCAAGTGGTACCGTGACAAGGTGGAGAACATACCCTTGAGCAATCACAGAAGGTGAAATGAGTGGTTCGCAGCCCCGGCTGTGAGTGGGGAAGACCTGGGAAGCTTTGCACAACACCGGTGCCTGGAGGTTAATGCCCAGGTACATCTGTTATTACAATACTCCTCAGGCAGGTCTGATGTGCAAAGGATCGGAAACCACTGGCCCGTGACAGGAGAATTGATGGCTGTCAATTATAGGTGGAAAAGGAGGTTAAAAAGAGAGAGATTGTAAGGTAACAAACAGGGAGCTATACTCAGGGCTCTGTGGGGACCTAGAGGGGTAGCATGAAGAGTGGGAGGTCGGGAGGTCCAAGAGGATATACATATATGTAAATGTATAACTGAGTCACTTGGTTATACAGCAGAAACTAGCACAACTTTGTAAAGCAACTATACCCCAACTAAAAAGAGAGAAGAAGAGAATGAAAATGAAGTAGAAGATAAAAATGTTTAGTCGAGAGGAAGCACCTGAGATGGACAATGCTAAAGGACCAAAGAGAGAAGAAAGGGAGGTAGTTTATTTAAGTATGGCATGCATGACCCAGGTGGAGAATTCCTCCCCTATCTGTGTGTGATACATCCTAATAGCCCTCGGTTGATTGGGGAAAAAGACTAGCTGGGAGGAAAAATGAAAGTAGCCTGATGCAGAAAGATGGGATGAGAGCCAAGGACAGATTTCTTTCTCTTTTCCAATGCTGGGAGAATATCCAGGGACTGTTTTCTCATCCATCAGCGGTGAGAGAAGAAAACAGGGGTGTCTGGGCGTTGGCCAAAGAGAAAGGCCTCGCAGGACCTACTGACCGGTCTGGAGAGAGCCTGCACGCAGGAAGGGTCTCCGCTCCTCCAGTGAGGCTGGTCCAAGGGCCCTCGGTCAAGGGTGATTAGTGCCGCCCCTGCCCCACCGCCGAGCACGAGGGTGCAGCCCAGCCTCTCCTGGGTGCAGCCCACAAACCTGCTGCAGCCGCGATCTCTCCAGAAATATGGTTGCAAGAAAAAGTAATCTACAACCACATCTAGTAGATCAGAGAAATGTGTTTTGGAGACACTGCCTGGAGGATTTATGAAAGCATTCAGTCACAATATCATCACAGGAAGGGCAGTAAGTAGCGTTCAGAGGAGCAGGGAGATAGATGAGCGAAGTGTGAGAAGGCAGAAAATCCTGGAAAGCCATGCTGGACGGTACAAGCTTGAGAGGGGAAAATTCCTTTCAGTAACAGAAGCCATTAGGAAAAGGCTGAGAGAAAGCAGGTGTCAAAATATAATGAAAGAAACACAAGCCTAAAAGCATGTTACAGAGAAACCAGGGATCTGGTCCCTAAAGGCTAGTGAAGTGGTCCTAAAACTTTGGCATTAGAGTCACCCTCGAAGCTTGTTGAAATGCATAACCTCAGACCCCGTGTCAGAAGCTCAGGTTCGGGGGGCTGGGATGGGTCCAGGAACTCCCTTTTACGAGACACCAAGGTAGGACAAGTAGCGACTGTGTGTAGAGCAAACTTGGACTGCTGGCTGGGCGACATGTCATTCTGGGCTCCTCTGGTGGCTCAGCGGTAGAGAATCTGCCTGCAGCGCGGAAGACACGGGTTCGGTCCCTGGGTGGGGAAGATCCCCTGGAGACGGGAACGGCAACCCTCTCCAGTACTCTTGCCTGGAGAATCCCATGGATGGAGGAGCCTGGCGGGCTACAGTCCATGGGATCACACAGAGTCGGACACGGCTGAGTGGCACACAGGCGCCAGTGTCATTCCACCTTGGTTGTGTGTCTAGAGAAGGCAGTCGTCTTTTGTCCCGATGCCAGACACAACGTGGAGGCTCCAGCTGGTCTTGGCATTGGCGACAAGGCTCGTGTGGAGGAGAATCACTGCTCTGCTTCCCAGCAGCCTCGGTTCCTGTTCCTTAGCCTGGGCAGAGTTTATGCTCGGCACAAAACCTGAGGGGAGCGAGAGGCTTTCTTTTTAGCTCATCTGTGTTACCCCAGGTATTTGGTGTTTTAATAACCTCTTTGTGGAAAAGGCCACTCTTCCTTGTGAAGGATAGTGTCTAGGACTGAACACACGCTTCACATGGGCTGACCTCCATGGCACATTTCAGGGTGGGGTGTGTCTTGTGTGGTAGAAGCCAGCCAGTGAGAGAGAGAGAGAGAGAGAGAGAGAGAGAGTGAGTGTGTGTGTGTGTGTGTGTGTGTGTGTGTGTGTGGGGGGGGGGGCCTCGGCGGCCAAGCCTCCTCCCTGCCCCGCGTCCCCGCTCCCGCGTCCTGCAGCCTTTCGCAGCGGGAGCCTGCCTTAAGGCCCAACCCGCTCCGCAGCAGCCTCCTTTCCCAGCCTCTCCCTCCACCCGACCACCACAGCACGGGGAGGGGAGAGCAGGGGAGGGACCCCCAGGCCCATCCGTGCCTGTCTCATTTCCCCCGTCACTGGTCACCGAGCCCCCGAGGTCAGGCAGGTGTGCTCGCCTAGAGCAGGCGAGGAGCTCAGCTTTGCGGGAGGACTCTCGGGGCATCCTCAGCCTTTTAAATGGCAGACTCACCCTGCTCGTTGCAGAAATAGGCGCGCCTCTTTCTTTCACTTACTTCGCTCCAGGACAGTGAATGGGAGAGTTGGGAGGGGGGTTATCAGATATAATAACGTCGATGGAAAAGCAGTGAGGTGTGAGGTCAGGTCTCAGCAGCGTCAGTGGCCCAGGGGCACAGCATAGCCACGGCCACCAGCAGATCGCGTCCTTAGGAGGAGTCCTTAGGATGGAAGATTGTTGTTTTTTTTTTTTTCTTTTCCCGAGTCACCTGCTGCCAGGTGTGCTTGCAGACTCGCACAAGCCATTATAATAACAGGAGCCAGCTTACCTGCACTCTTCAAATTACCCTTATTCTACTGACCTCACGCAAAGATGGAAACACACACTGCATGGTGCTTCTCGTGAGCTCTCCCTAATCACAGCTAATGCACAGACGCTGCAAACAGAAAATGTTATGTCAATGCTAAGTTGTAATAATAATAATCCTGAAAAACGGTAACAGAAGGAATTTCCGCCAGCAGTAGGAAGAAGATTGCTGCTTCAGTGGCAATACAGGTATTGCTGGAAAACAGATCGATTTTAGTTTGTTGGGAGCAGGAGAGGCTGTCTAGCAGGAGACTAGCTGCGAGGCAGGCGTCTGATGCTCCCCAGCCCCGTGCCAGGATGTTGGGAGGCATGCTGTAACACCAGCCCGAGGAGCCAGGGCTTTGTCCTGTCACCTGAGGGCCATCTGGTCCCCGTCCTGGATCTTTCTGAGCTCATTCAGACCAGGGGAATCTGTGGGAAGAGGGGTTTCTACTACCTTTCCTCCGCTGAAGACACTTAGAAAAGCACAGCATAGGGGCGTTCAGATGGGTACAGTGCACACTGGAACGTCCTTCAGGACTGCAAGAGCAGCCTGAGCCCTTGGACCTGGCTGTCTTCATAGAGCCTTCAAAAAAAAAAAAATTGTATTGAAATACAGTTGGTTTACCATATTGTGTTAGTTTCAGGTATGCAAAAAGTGACTCAGTTATATATACATACCTATTATATATATATGTATATATATATACACACACACACACATATATGTATATATATGTAGAAAAAGGGCATGGCAACCCACTCCAGTATTTTTGCCTGGAGAATCCTATGGACAGAGGAGCCTGGCAGGCTGGGGTCCATAGGGTAGCAAAGAGTCGGACACGACTGAAGCAACTTAGCACACACATAAGCATGTGGGTGTGGGGGTGTGTGTGTGTATTCATTTTTAGATTCTTTTCCACTATAGGTTATTACAAGATAGTGAATATTCTTCTTTGAGCTATACAGTAGGTCCTTGTTGGTTATCTATTTTCTATATATTGGTATACATGTTTTAATCCTTAAACTCGTAATTTATCTCTCACCATTTCCCCTTTGGTAACCATAGCTTTTCTATGTCTGTGAGTCTATTTCTATTTTGTAAATAAGCTTACATTTTTTCAGATTCCATGTATAAGTGATATCTTATGATAGTTGTCTCTGGCTTACTTCGTTTACTATGATAAGCTCTAGGTCCATGCATGTTGCCTCGAACGGCCATATTTCATTCTTTTTTATGACAGAGTAATATTCCATTGTGTATATATACCACATCTTCCTTATCCATTCATCTTTGATGGACACTTAAGTTGCTTCCGTGTCTTAGCTGTTGTAAATCGTGCTGCTATGAACATTGGGTGTATGTTTCTTTTCAAATTAGAATTTTCTGTGAGAGCAGAGTGGAACTTAAGGAATCAGACCTCATCACTTAAGGCTATACTACAAAGCTACAGTCATCAAAATAGTATGGACTGGCACAAAAACAGACATATAGCACAATGGAACACAAGAGAAGCTCAGAAATAAAACCATACACTTGTGGTCAAGTCAGGGAGCCTCACTAACTGGCCAAAACCCAGAGGCTCAGTGGTTGGCAGCCTCAGTGCCGCTGTTTCATAGAAGAAGGACACAGCACAGAAGACAAGATCCCTGCCGAGTGGATCAAGTCAAGCCTCAAGACTCCTGAATCCTTAGTTTAACTTCTGCATTGCTTATTCCCAAACAGCTCCTGCAGAAGATCTGTGTGTGTGTGCTTTAAAACTGTCTCATCCCCTCTGCCTCCATAACAGAGCCCCTTTCCTGTGAAACAGTCGCCAAATGGAGCCAGTAAGGCAGTGTTCGCCTCTGAACAGACCAGGCTCTGCAGCAGGGTCCCTGGTTTCCTTTTGCTCTCAAGCTGCAGCACTTACTGTGCGAGGCCACCCCAGTGGCATTACTTTGGAGAGTGCAGATTCTGGAGTTCCCCTGCCAAGGATAAACCCTGCACCTCCAGCCAGCTGTGTAACCTCCACGTCTCTCAAACTCAGTCCCATCTCCTGGAAAAGAGAAATAATAGTTGTATTTACTATGTCATGTTTCCACGGGGGCAGAAGGAGATTGTGTAAATCATCGGCTTAGGCACATAACATCCTTAGCTGTTACTACTGCTATTTCTGTTTTCATTACTACTGCCATGCCTGCTGGTACTGTAGGTGGAAAAAACCGGGGGCAGGAAAGTGGTGGTGACTGTATCTTCTCACATCTCCCCGTTTTTTTTTTTTTTAAGGAGGTAGCTGGGGCACGGGGACAGGGCTGGGACAGGACTGCCTACCCTGGTGCAGAGCATGGGACTGGGGTTCATTCAGAAGGTCAAGGAATGAAACCAGAAGGCCAGGCTGAGCCTGTGGTGCCCTCAGAAGTATTTGCCCAAACGAGCTAACTGTGGCTGCAGTTCAGAAGCCAAGGAGCAGACGGAGCTGTGGTCTGAGCCGCTGCTCTCCAATGTGGTCTCGGCCCCAGCAACATCAGCATCACGGGGAACTTGGAGGAAGGCAGCTTCTCGGGCTGCATCCTTGACATAATCCCACTGGAAACTCGGCGGGGAGTACTGAGAAATACGTGTTAAACACACCTACCGGGGGTTTCTGATCCAAGCCAATGTTTGAGAAACGGGGGTACAATAGTGTCAGCTGCTTTACAGTTAAGTCCCAAATCTTCAAGTGGCTTTACCCAAAGAAAAAAAAGCTTATTTCTTGGGCATAGTTCAGTTCAGTCGCTCAGGCATGTCCGACTCTTCGCGACCCTCTGAATCGCAGCACTCCAGGCCTCCCTTGTCCATCACCAACTCCCGGAGTCTACCCAAACCCATGTCCATCGAGTTGGTGATGCCATCCAGCCATCTCATCCTCTGTCATCACCTTCTCCTCCTGCCCACAATCCTTCCCAGCATTAGAGTCTTTTCCAGTGAGTCAACTCTTCGCATGAAGTGGCCAAAGTATTGGAATTTCAGCTTCAACATCAGTCCTTCCAATGAACACCCAGGTCTGATCTCCATTAAGATGGACTGCTTGGATTTCCTTGCAGTCCAAGGGACTCTCAAGAGTCTTCTCCAACACCACAGTTCAAAAGCATCAANAGGTGGCCAAAGTATTGGAGTTTCAGCTTCAACATCAGTCCTTCCAATGAACACCCAGGTCTGATCTCCATTAAGATGGACTGCTTGGATTTCCTTGCAGTCCAAGGGACTCTCAAGAGTCTTCTCCAACACCACAGTTCAAAAGCATCAATTCTTCGGCTCTCAGCTTTCTTCACCGTCCAACTCTCACATCCATACATGACCATTGGAAAAATCATAGCCTTGACTAGACAGACCTTTGTTGGCAAAGTAATGTCTCTGCTTTTGAACATGCTATCTAGGTTGGTCATAACTTTCCTTCCAAGGAGTAAGCGCCTTTTAATTTCATGGCTGCAGTCACCATCTGCAGTGATTTAGGAGCCCAGTAGAATCCAAAGCAGGTATTCTTGGTCCCTCGGCACCTTTCTTCCATGCAGCGATTCAGAGACCCAGGCCCGTTCCAGCAGCAAGAAGAGAATGAGGGCTTGAGTAGAAGGCACATCTCACACACCTCACTCTGCATCCGTGAGAGCCAGTTATAGCAGAGCCTGGCCCGGTCACTCCTCAAGAATGAGCTTCGCCGAGCAGAGAAAAGCAAGACTTAGCATGGTATCTGTGCCACAGCAGAGCAGCTGGGCACCCTAGGTGCCCAGGGCTGTGGGAGCTGGAAGGCAAACAGATAACGGCGACCATATCTTCCGGGTCTCAGACCCATCCCATCATTCTGGGCTCTGGACCTATTAGCACAAGTGCCTGTATCGGTCGCAGCTGATGAAATCCTTGGGAAAGATGCTCTTTGCATACGAGGAGGCAATGCACAGCTCAGCAGCGTCCTCCTGGAAGAGAGGAGACTGGCAGAGGGGATGGAGGGACGTTAAACACAGAGTCCCCCAGTGACACCAAGACAAACAGTTCTCAAGAAATCCAGATATTGTTAGAAAAAATATGTTATAGTGTTTGATTATTTAGTTAAATCTTGCCTGAGCAGGAAAAAGATATTAACATACTGTCAGCTTACTAGGACATAACCCAAAATAACTTACGTATTTCCATAGAGTGCTAATTATTTTTCTGAGGCTGGCTCAGGCTGCTAAGAGAGAGATTTCAAGGCTTTCACCAGATTATTTACTTAAAGAAGTTAAGCATGCCATTATCTGTTCCCATGGAAACACAGTAAGTAATAGAGGAGTCGGAAGAGGAGGTCACTCTGACCATAATTAATATGAAGAATAACGGTTTATATAGGATCTAGTCAAGGGTGCAGTGAGGTGCTGTAATGCATTTAAGCCTCATTTACAGTGGTGCAATTCAGTCTTTGGATCAACTTTCATACGCTTTGGTTAATTTTAGTAGTCTAGTGCTAATTTTTGAAATGGAATTTAATCTTGTTTAGCAGGGGTTTTCCAGTGTCTTTATTTCCATTTTGATCCAACCAGAAAATCCCTGTAACAGAATTTTCCTAAGGTCCTGAGCAAGTATAAGCCGATGCCTGCATTGGCTTTACCCTCATGGAGGTCACAGCTCCCCGCATGTGGCTTCACACAGCTGATTGGTGAATGAATGAATGATAATCTGTAGACACCCTTGGATACAGCAGTGCTTTTCCCTGGTGGTTCAGCCGGTAAAGAATCTACCTGTAATGAAGGAGACCTGGGTTCAATTTCTAGGTCAGGAAGATCCGCTGGAGAAGGGATAGGATACCCTCTCCAATGCTCTTGGGCTTCCCTTGTGGCTCAGATGGTAAACAATCTGCCTGCAATGCAGGAGACCTAGGTTCGATCCCTGGGTTGGGAAGATGCCCTGGAGAAGGGAACGACTACCCACTGCAGTATTCCGGTCTGGAGAATTCCATGGACTTGTGTAGTCCATGGGGTCACAAAGAGTCGGACACGACTGAACGACTTTCACTTAAAATCACCAAAGCAAAATTCAGTTATGTTCAGAATAGTTTACATTTAAAGTGTCTCACTGTATTCTTTTTCTTTAAATTTTATGGAAAATCAGTAATCCACATGTTAAAAATTCTATTTGTTGCAACACAGTGCATTCTCCACAGGAATTCCTACAAAAAGATGCCTACTGTCATTTTATTTTTAATCCTGCTTATTTGAATGGTAGGTTTGTTACCCATTTGTATTGTAATCGAATGTAATTCAAGGGTAAATTTTATCATGGAAGCTTCATTATACATTTTCAAAACTGTTTAATACAGTACCCTAGATAAAAAGAGAGGAAAAAAGGTAGACCTTTCAAGTTTCTGAATTTTGAATACACTGAGAAATGATATAAAGTTAGAAATGATTAGGATTTTTTGTTTCCTGTAGAGCCCTGGTCCAAGAAACATAATCTAACTTCTTCCAGGAAGCCTCATCTGAGGGGCGGATCCATGCAGCATGATGCTGAAAGATGTTTACAAACAGGTGGCCAGAAGTTAAGTGGAGTCAATAGACAATTTCTCACCCTTTAGAAAATAACCACTTTGCAGCCACATGAGAAACCAAGATTTTTTGTGCAGATATCAGCCTTGAAATCACTTAATAAGGAATGTAAATCAGTTATATACCCCAATTATATAAATGTTGATGGGGTTAGCTATGGTATTGATTTGGGGGGAGGGGAGCAGGGGGATGAGTGTGGATCGTTAACACCTGCTGGATTATTTTTCATCTTTTTAAATATGATATCACATGCCTATTCCAGAAATGCTAACGACGTTGTATCCTACTTGGCAGGAGCGGTGGTCACTCAGCTCAAGCCAAGAGTAAGAGCTGTCAGCTGTGCCATTCTAAGAGAAGTCCTAAAATAATGGATGGTGCACTTCCCTCTATGTATTTATGTTCAGACAATTTATTTAAATAATGTTGCTGGCACATGCTTTATAGCTGCTTGCATTTTGCTACCCAGATTTCAGCATATCTTGCAGACTCGGCAATTCATTTGGAAAATGTAATTTCCATCTCTGCATACTAATCGATTTCTTCACGAACACCTGCTATCAGTTATGATAATAAAAATGCCACTCTGAACTGAGAAGGGGCCAAATGGAGCTTCCTAAGGAAATGACTTAAGTGTCTTTGAATGCTGCTAAATGTAGTAACGTGCTTCTGTAGCGCCAACACTTTTTCTGTCATTTGCATTTTCTCTAATTTTGCCCTATTACAGCATCCCTCTCTTAAATGATTCCTGGTAACCATTTCCTTAGGGGTTGGTAAACTGAGTTGTCAGGGTGTGGACAGGATCTGATGCGGTGCGGTGTTGGGCCACACCACGTTTTAAAAGCCACTAACTCATTCTCTGGGCTTCCCTCATGGCTCAGCAATAAAGAATCCGCCTGCAATGCGGGAGTCACAGGTTCAGTCCCTGGATCGGGAAGATCCCCTGGAGGAGGGCATGGCAACCCACTCCAGTATTCTTGCCTGGAGAGTCCCATGGACAGANCATTCTCTGGGCTTCCCTCATGGCTCAGCAATAAAGAATCCGCCTGCAATGCGGGAGTCACAGGTTCAGTCCCTGGATCGGGAAGATCCCCTGGAGGAGGGCATGGCAACCCACTCCAGTATTCTTGCCTGGAGAGTCCCATGGACAGAGGAGCCTGGCGGGCTACAGCCGAGAGGGTTGCAGAGTCAGACACGACTGAAGCGGCTAGCACACATGCGCACACTCAGCCCATCCCCCAAGGTAGACCCTGGGTCATTTCTGATTTATGAATCAGTCCCTGAAAACTGTAAAACTGGCACTGGCTGGGTTTTGCACATACGTATACAGCAAATAAAATTTCCTTTACTCATCCTCTTCAGCCTCCAGTTCATTCCACGCACCATTGCCAAACCAATCTTCCTAAACCACCGATTTCGTCACATCTTCCACTGCCAGGCACCCTCAGCAGTGCTCAGCTGGCCGCCCCGTTGGCCCAGCGGTCTAGCTGGCCTCCATCCCCTCTCATCATGCAGCACGGCTCACCTTTCGCTCACTGCTTCCAGACCGACTCTTGCGCTTTTGGTCAAGCGTCTCTGCTTCCTGCCCCAAGTAATCTGCCTTCTGTTCGCATCTCTGGGTTTTGCTTCAGCTCTTGTTCCTGACTGAGACGCCGTTCACCAGTTCATGGGCTCTCAGCCTTCAAAGCCCACCTTCATTATTCCGATCTGCCTTTTCCTTTCTCTCCTCTGAATTCCTGTAAGATGGATTCCCCTGCCATAAACCCTGACGCTAAGTTGGTCGCTCATTTATTTATCCAACCGATATTTTTTGAGTGCCTACTATGAGCTTCCCAGGTAGCATTAGTGGTATAGAACCTACCTGCCAGTGCAGGAGATATAAGAGACGTGGGTTCAGTCCCTAGGTTGGGAAGATCCCATGGAGGAGGGTGTGGCAACCCACTCCAATATTCTTCCCTGGAGAATTGCACGGACCGAGGAGCCTGGTGGGCTACAGTCCATGGGGTCGCAAAGTGTTGGACACGCTGAGCTACTTAGCACACGTGTCAGGCATCAGCCTCTTCTCTCTTCCTTTGAGTACGTTCCTTTCAAACTTGCAGGTTTCTGTTGTATCTCAAGCTCTTTGAGAGGAGAAACCTACTCTGTCTCCTTGTTTTGTGATCCAAGAGGCCCAGACAGGCTCGGGCACAGAGTGCATGTGCAGTGAGTGCTCACTGACTAGTTGATCCCTGATGGTTTGAGGTAGGGAATTTTCTGGTTAATTGCATGTTCTACTTGATTAGCCTTTCAGTAGGTACTATATACATCATCAGTTTTACAAACTACAATGCCGTAAAACACTCAACTATTAAATGACTGTTGACGTAATCTGATGGCACTTATTTGAGGAGAGAGCTCAGTGGGTTTTCAGAGCACCTCTGTATACATCTGTCACCTCTTCATGGTGGAACTGTGACCTGAGAGGCTGACCTTGATCTGGCTCTGGAACTGGGGGATTGTTGGGGAGTGGGTGGAAATGATGCTAGAGCAAGAACCTGCTGAAGAGAGGTTCCACACCATGTCCTTACAAACCAAAAGTCACGTCTTTAAAGAAGCTTCCGATAACAGACTTTTGAAATATCTTCCCTTTTATCTTGCTTACAAAAGTACCGAATGGCTTTTCTGAAGGAGGCGGAGAAAGTATGGGAGACTGGTTAAAAAAAAAAAAGTGGAGAGAATTGGGGGCTCTTTTAAAATAATCTGTTCAGAACTAAACCCACTGGGCTGGCAGACTAGCCCAGTGACTGCGAGGAGAGACTCTGGAGCCTGACCTGGGTTTGAAGGCTGTTGATGATGCCCTCAGTGAAATCAGATAAATTCTCTAACATCCATGTACCTCATTTTTCTCATCTGTAAAGCGGAGTAATAAGAACAGCACCCGTATCAGAACCTGATGGGGGAGGAGTGAGTGTGTGGGCCAGCGTCTGTTATATTGTGAGAGCTCAGAAAGCTATTGTGATTGCTGCGGAGACCAGCAAGTAGTCAGCTAGAAATGAAGGAAGGGAGTCCCCATCCTCAATTTTCCTTGGTCCCATTCACTCCTCTGTATTCCACTTCAGTTGCTTTTGGAGTCGTGAGATGTGTAAGGCCCTGAATTACCCGTCCCAGTTTCTCCGTCGGGTGGGGAGTGAGTGAGCTCTGAACCTCCACTTAGAGAGTTTCGGGTTTCAGGAAGGAGTAGGGTCGGAAATTGTTGGTGAAACAGATGGAACCAGGTCTTCATCCTGAGAGGAGTTAGAAGGAGCTAACAGACTTGTGCAGTCTGTCCCGGCAGTTCAGCGGGAAGGAACGGTGTGTGGATCAGTTCCCCCCATCCTCCCCTGGGCAGCTGTGGCTGCGTGCCTTCCCCCGGGGACCACGAATGACATGAAAGAATGTGGCCCTCCAGGGAACTAAGCCATCCTGCTGAAAGGGAGCGGGCAGTCACAAGGTAGCTAGAGTTTGCCTGGAGTTCTGAGTGCTCTCATCACCACCAATCCAGATCAATTTCTGAGAGGGAGCCTAGGGTAGCGGCAGAGGTCAGGAGACAAGAGTTCAGAAGGAATTCATCCTGTACCCACAAGCACCCATAAGACGGGACAGACAGAATAGCTAACACATTCCCAAAGAAGTGAGCTGAAAACTAAGGCAGCAGCAGCCGTAAAATAAAGCAGTGCCCCAGGGTAGGGCATTTGAGTTTGGCGCAAATGTGACGAATCAGGGTAAGGAGGGACTTCCCTGGCCATCCAGTGCCGGAGGTGTGGGTTCGATCCCTGGTCGGGGACCTTAGATCCCACATGCCTTGTACCAAAAAACCAAAACATAAGACAGAAGCAATACGGTAGCCAATGCAATAAAGACTTTTAAAATGTAATCAGGGTAAGGAGGGACTTCCCTGGCCATCCAGTGCCGGAGGTGTGGGTTCGATCCCTGGTCGGGGACCTTAGATCCCACATGCCTTGTACCAAAAAACCAAAACATAAGACAGAAGCAATACGGTAGCCAATGCAATAAAGACTTTTAAAATGGTCCACATCAGCAACAACAACAAAAAATCAGAAAATAAAAAATTGGGGTGCGAGGCTCCTGAAGGCCCTACATCTCAGTGAGACGGTCACTCACTCGAACTCATTCTGTCTTCCCCGCAGCCCTGGCCGCCCAGGCCTACGCGCTTAAAGAGGAGAATGACAGCCTCCGATGGCAGCTGGACGCCTACAGGAACGAGGTGGAGCTGCTGAAGCAGGAGAAGGAGCAGCTGTTTCGGACGGAGGGAAACCTGACCAAGGACCAGCAGGTGCAGTTCCTGCAGCACACCATGCAAGGCATGCAGCAGGTACCTGCACCTCTGCTCGGAGAGCAAGCGGCGCGTGTGCTCAGGGGGAGGGGGGTGGCGGGAAGCTGGAGGAGGAAAAAGGGCAGCAGAAAAGCTGAGTGGTGGGATCAGGAAAGTCCCGATGATGTTTTGTGGGAGGAGAGGGGCCTGGGGAGAAGCCACACAAAGAAATAGGTTGCGGTGTCAATAAGTACATCCTCGAGGTGGGAAACAAAGGAGGAGACTCTTCAATCCCAAACAAAGGGATTGAAAGCTCCACACGGGAAATGTAGCCCCCTGGCAAATGGTTCGAAAATCCGTGCCCATGACGACACCAGCGTTCTGTAATCTTAGAACGCCTCTGCTTACAAGCAAGCAGACTGATTTTTATAAAAGCGTGGCGAGTTTGTTTTCGAGATTGATGAACACATAAACTGTTTTTACTTCCTCTTCTCCCGGGTGATACTTAAGATGTAGACCGGTTCTATGAAAACACTCTGTATTTCAGAAATGTTTGCTGTGGGGTTGGATGAAGGACTGGAATTCAGGACAATGGGCAGCTTCAGAAAGAGGCCAATGTCTCTGCTCTTTGGTAAAGAGCCGCG
Source organism: Oreotragus oreotragus (assembly GCA_006410675.1). Lineage (NCBI taxonomy): Eukaryota > Metazoa > Chordata > Mammalia > Artiodactyla > Bovidae > Oreotragus > Oreotragus oreotragus. The sequence continues at coordinate 96,590 of SJYX01013122.1, forward strand.
GGCTTCGGTTTGGCACGTTCAAATTAAATCTGGATCTTTCCAGCTGGTGTAAGAAAGAAACAAGTGTTGGGCTCTGTAGGAAGGAGAAGGAACGTGGACTACACGGAACGAGGGCTCAAGGATCTGGGACCACCCAGGCACTGGCTGCAGAGAGTCAAATCAAAGAGTCATATCTAGATTTATGTCTGGAAACATCGATTGATGTGTGACACACTTAAGGGGTTTGGGCCTTTGAGTTATCTTAGGATAATATAGCCGAAATTATCATCCCACAAGGGTATTTGTGTTACTCCTCTAAATATATCAATTTAACCTCTCCTTTCTAGGGGGGAGGAGGAAAGATTGTTTTTCGTTAAATGGGGGAAATACAAGCAGGCTGGTGGAAAATGATAGAGTGAGTAGGATATTTTTTCAAATTCCCCCATCTGTATTGACTGCTGTCTAAGAGCAGAAGCCTGAAATTGCCTACAGAACCGTCTTAAAGGTGAGAGGTAACTGCCGCTGAAACCTTCGCCAAAACACAGGTTGCAGTATCAAGGGAGGGAAAAAATAATTGAGAGGAAGGGACGTGAGAAAGGAGCGCGGATCGAGATGTAAGCAAGTTAATGACCAAGTCACAGAAATCCTGTCTTAAGCATCTCCTGCCATTTAAAAGCAATTCTGCTGTCTTGGCTTTGAGTCCTGACTCACTGATGTTCACAGCGTGTGTTAGACAAATCAGCGAGATTCAGAGGTCAGAGCCAGCCAGGAAAATGTTATTACAGGCGGGGCTCGGGCGCCCGCTCTTAAAAATTGGTGTAACAGCTGCCATGCGGGGCTCCTGGGGTTGTCCATCTGTCCCCATCGGGGGTGTGCAGTGCCTTTGCCAAGAGGAGCGTCTGGCCGTTTCTCCGAGGACCATGACACCAGATCTAGCCAACAAGCTACTATCTCGTATCTCCTGCAACAGGGCCCTCTTTTCCTCCAAGAAGGGTGACCCTGGTTGCTTGAAAAGTGGATCAAAACCTGGAAGGCGGCTGAAGTTTCACATGTGAAAGGAGTCAGGAGGCAGGGTGGGCTGGCCCATCAGGAAGAAGCATGCCCTGGTCCACACTGGTCCACAGCGCTGGGCATCCTCACTGAGCTCCAGCCCCTTAAAAGGAGCAGTTCTCCTCTTGCAGCCTCTTAGACGTTTGCAGAATCTCCTTGTCCATAGAAAGCGTCCTTTCCTGTTTGTGTTGTTTGGGGGGCAGGGGAGTTTTGTTTGGAGGTCTGTCTTGGTTTCTTCTGATTTGGTCTAAATCACAGAACGTTATGGTCACAATTCTAGATGTACAAGTGCAAGACCAGGTCGCTGGCAAAGTTGGTTCCCTGTGGGCCCCAAGGGAGTGTCTGCTCTCTTCTCTCCCCTGGCTTCTGTGGGTTTGCTGGCAAGCTTTGTCCTTCCTCAGCTTGTAGACACATCACCCCGCTCCCTGCCTTCATCTTCACATGACCTTCTCCTTGTGTGTGTGCCAGGGTCACAATTTGTACAGGGTTAAGGGGCCCACATTATTCAAATATGGCTTCATCTTAACTCATGACGTCTGCACGGATTCTGTCTCCGTAAGTTTGCATTCTGAAGTACAGGCGTTTGGGACATCGCCATATAGATTTGGTGGTGGGGGTCGTTCAGTCACCACGTCACGTCCGACTCTTTGCACCCGCCCTGGACTGCAGCACACCAGGGTTCCCGATCCCTCACCGTCTCCCAGAGTTTACTCAAGTTCATGTCCATTAAATTGGTGATACCATCCAACCATCTCATCCTCTGCCACCCTCTTCTTCTTATGCCTTCAGTCTTTCCCAGCGTCAGGGTCTTTTCCAGTGAGTCCGCTCTTCACATCAGGTGGCCAAAGTATTGGAGCTTCAGCTTTGGCGTCAGTCCTTCCAAAGAGTATTCAGGGTTGATCTCCTTTAAGGTTGACTGGTTTGATCTCCTTGCTTTCCGAGGAACTCGCAAGAGTCTTCTTTAGCCCCGCAGTTTGAAACCATCAGTGTTTAGCACTCTTCCTTCTTTATTGTCCAGCTCTCACACCTGTACATGACTCTCAGTTTGGAGGGGGGCACAATTCCATCAGCAGCACGCACAGAGGAGACATCAAAATCTATTGGATGGAGGAATGAAGGGACAGAGGTACGGGGCAAGAGCTAGCCCAGTGCCTCTGGGGGACTCGGGGATCTTGGAAAGAGCAGAGCGGGGTGTGGGGAGAACTGATGCCCCAGGGGTCCGTGTAGCACCTTCTTAGCATATGAGGCGCACTAGGCCAGGGGCAGCAGGTACAGTTTTCATTCTCACTGGCCCTTAGGTGGACCCATGGTGATTATTGTGGAACACATCTTTAATAGAGTTTTTAAATGTATGTGCTTCTTAAGAGTCATCTTCCTACCTTACCCACTTTGAATGAATTCCCACAACCTGTCGATTTGAGCCCCACTGCAAAGAAGTCTCCTAACTTTAAAACCCACCCTCAGTCTGCCCGCTGTCCATCTTATAAATCAGAAAATCATCACCTCCCAGGCAAATCAGCAGATAGAGGAGGTCGTTGGTCTCTCACATGTCACTGTCTTAGCAGTCCATCTAGGGAAAATTATTCTGCAATAAGCAAAACAATATAAACAGTCTTAATAGCCTTAGGACTAGTGTACAGTTTTTTTAGAATTGCCTTCAAGTTTAGCTGGGAAGTTGCCCACCTTTCTTCTTTCCATCCCTGAACGATGTGTCCACTGACTTCACATGGTTTCTCATGAGTTCATGCAGGAAATATTATGGGCAGGGTTTNGTACAGTTTTTTTAGAATTGCCTTCAAGTTTAGCTGGGAAGTTGCCCACCTTTCTTCTTTCCATCCCTGAACGATGTGTCCACTGACTTCACATGGTTTCTCATGAGTTCATGCAGGAAATATTATGGGCAGGGTTTGGAAAAGTGAAAAAGAGCCCCGGGTGAATCTGTCTGGGTGTTTCTCAGTCTTCCCCCTGCCCTGCATGTGAGTCACAGTTTCATATTAGAGGTTTCACACAAAGCGAAGTAATAGCTGGTATCCATGGTAACACGATAGGCTTTACCTGATCTGAAGCTGGTGACAAAGTTAACCTGTCTCTGCCATGGGGAGAGTGAGGTCGTGGGCTTTTGTTTGTATCTTTAGGTATCCAAGGAAAGCATATCCATATTTGAAATTCCTATTTATCTTCAGGTTACCACACTGAAGTGTTTTCTTGGGTTTATCAAAGTAAAATTTACGCACATGAAAAAGACTGTTTTCGGGGTTCTGTGAGTCACTGCCACAATCAATATATGAAACAATTCTATCACCACCAGCACCCCCAAATTCTCTTATGCCCCTTTTTAGTCCACCCCACTCCTTGTAACCACTGACTTGTTTTCAGCCCTCATGGTTCTGCTCTTTCAAAGAAGTCATATAAGTGGAGTCATAGTATATGCTTCCCAGGTGGCACCAGTGCTAAGGAGCCCCCCTGCCAATACGGGTTGATTAAGAGACGCTCGATCCCTGGCTCGGGAAGATGCCCTGGAGAAGGAAATGGCAACCTCCTCCAGTATGCTTGCCTCAGAAATCCCATGGACAGAGGAGCCCAGCGGGCGACAGTCCGTAGGGTCACACAGAGTCGAACACGACAGAAGCAGCTGAGCAGCCTCTTGAGTCTGGCTCCTGTCCCTCAGCATGACGGATTTGTGAGGCATCCGTGTTGCTGGGTGTGTCTGCTAGTCATATTCTTTACGCTGAATGGTATTCCATTGTAAGGAAGGGCCATACTTCGTTTGTCTAGTCACCAGTTAATGGACATTCAGATGGTGTCCTGTTTGAAGCCAATGTGAATAAATCTGTTATAAACATTCCATTTACAGGCTTTTTGTTTGGACATAATTTCTCATCTCACTTGGGTAAATATAGAATTGCTAGGTCATATGGTGTGT